>JAPJBO010001137.1:0-65047 GCA_030068145.1 Diplonema papillatum | reverse complement strand
TATCACTGAGCTCCACTCGCTACTCTCGAAGCTCACGTTCTTCCTCTTGAACTCATCTGCAAGAAGCTCAGCTGCACCCTCTACGAACGACTGAGACGACTCCCCCACACCCGTGCACACGACAACTGCGTCAAGTCCCGCCCCACTGAATCTTCTTGGGTGCACTCCGCGCGCGCCGAACTAGCTGACACTGGTCTCCTGCTCGTCCAACCACAGGAGCTCATCGGCCCTCAAATATGTCTTTCCTCGAATCTCCCGCCCACGATACGCATCGTCCCGGTGTGCCCTGGTGTTCGCAAGAAGCAACCCCGCGAACGCAACCGGCTGGCGGCACGGAAGGCGGTCAACTCGTACTTTATACCCGACCTGCGCGTGTTCACTGATGCTTCGAAGTCGCCTGGACTGCGAGTTCAGTTGTGCGCCATCGGCGGCTTCTGTGGCTTGATGAGTCAAGTCCGGGCCTGCCACGCTGCGTTCCGATTTCCTGCAGATGGTCGCAAGGTGTCTCACGAGAACGTTCGCCTTCTCTTTCGAGTCCGTGATGGTGACTCCCTCGTGTGTGGGGAGAAAAAAAACACCCGCACCATTTCTTTTCCTTTATGTTGGTAGTTTCGGCTGATGCCCACCCTTTTGACAAGGTGTGGTGGGATGGCGATTTTGCGTAGTCGTCGGGTACCGATTTGCAGGTCTTTGTTGGTTGCCACGATGCCCGTTCTGCCGCCTTGTCATCCCGGTTCCTGGTACCTATTACGAAGCCGTTGAGAACCTCCTCCAGTGTCATCTCGTTTTCGTCGGCGCCGCACAGGGGCTCGTTCTGTACTCTCTCAGGTGGGTCTCGTCGTTGGTTGTCAACACGTGCTGCATTTCCTGCCTGTCTCGTCTTTTTTTCGCACTTCTGGAGCGATTGCGTTGCGATGTGGGGTCGCAGCTTTTCTAGCGATGCTGCAATGCACAGAAAAAAAAAACCCACTCCAGCCCACTCAGATTTTCGCCAAGAATCTGGAGTGGGGAAAATCCCCACTCCAGCCCACCCCAGAAAAAACCCTGTGGTAGGGGGGCAAAAATGCCGAAAAAACAGTGTGAGACTTAGCTAGCTATTTGGCCAGCTACATGTAGCTATTTTTAGCTATTTATCACTCATTCCACGAAAAAGTGTCACAGATTTGGAACAATTTCTGGGGGGAAAGAGTCGAGATCCCATGACAGTAGAAGAGGGATCAGAGTTTTCTTGTACGGAGGCTGCTTGTGCTGCGGTAAAATTAGATGCTGCTACCGCAGGAAACCCCGTGTATCAGTCGCACCGCAACGGACTGACTCCGGTGCGCTCACTGTGACCGACGAGGTCCCCGGTTCTATTTTTCACGGTTCTCTTCATCGGAGCTCATCGCGATCAGAAACCCGTCAAAAAAGGTCTGTTATGCGGACCAAGAAAAAATCCAACTTTTTTCCATCTTCAAAATGCCTCTTCTATCCAAGGAACCTCCTGTATTCGACCCCCCCCAGTAAGGCATGGATTCATGATGGCAACGACTTCAGAATGTACGCACTGTGATAGGCACACAATGATGGGCAAAACGAGTCACGGCGAGTGCTGGATCCGCTCCAGCCTAGAATGGGCAAAAAGTTTGGATAAAGTGCTGGATTGGGCAAAAAAAGTTCGAAAATAGTGCTGGAATGGGCAAAAAGTTTGGAAATATTGCTGGAATGGGCAAAAAGTTTGGAGTTAGTGCTGGAATGGGCAAAAAGCTTGGTAAAGGTGCTGGAATGGGCAAAAAGTTTGGAAAAGGTGCTGGAATGGGCAAAAAGTTTGCGATCGTGCTGGAATGGGCAAAAAGTTTGGAAACGGTGCTGGAATGGGCAAAAAGTTTGCGAGAGTGCTGGAATGGGCAAAAAGTTCAAAAAGGTGCTGGAATCGGAATTGGCCCCCACGAAAGCTGTGCCGCCGGCAAAACACACCCGACACCGACCGAGGACAAACCGGAGAACCCGCCCCGTGCCGACGCGCCTTCCCGGGTGAGAGAAAGTACAGCCTTCAGCAGTTTCACCTTGACTAAGTGAGTGTTGCATACTGACGCAAGGGAGGGGACATGTTTTTTCGCCATCGATGTTGAGATTGGTGCAGTGAAGGATCGACACCTCCTTGCGAACAACGACCTGACGTTGTCCTTCATGGAGATGTTTCAGCAGATCATAAAAGACCGTTAGCTCCAGGCGCCTGCCGAGTATGAAGATGGTGTCGGCTAGGGCTGATAGCAGGAGTGTGTGGAGAGATGTTTCTCTTGAGATGTCTGTGCAGGCCATGGACTTCATGCAGTACCGGGAGGTTCGGTACGTTATGAAGCAAGAGTTCCCGTAGCTCGAACACCTGTCAACGCCTTCGACCTGCTTATGAAAAAGAGCAAAGCCCGCGTGAAGCCGCTGCAAGTGGGTGAAACGAAGTCGTGGGTAGTGTTGTTCAACAGGCTAGTCCAGGACTACCCCATAAGACTTCGACAGGGCCCTCCTGGTCGATGAAAAAGGGCATCCGTTCAATCAGGAAGTGGCCAAGACCCTTCTCAAACTTGATGGGCTCCCACTTTCTGCGCAGTTGCAGCAGTTCGAGGGCACCAACAAGGTGATTGCCCAGCGCCGTACCGCCGACATCCCCCGGTGTACGACTACTGGGACGCCATGGGCCGGGTCCTTGAGGAGTGCGGTACTGTCGTGGACGAGAGGCGTCATGGAGAAGTTTCACGCCTCACGTTTGAGGCCCCCGCAAGCATCCGGCTTCTCATGGAAGAAGTGCAGAAGCGGCTTCCGGCCGATGCCCACGTGCCGTCCGAAACGTGGGTACGGTACCAATTCTGGCCGAACGCCGAACAGCACGGTTGCTGCCAGGTACACAAAACGGTTCCCAATGGTATTCGCGAGGCACAGCGCAAGGCCCACGACTAGACGCCCACTACTGTCGGTGGCAGCAGCTCTACGCTGAAGGCTCACCTGGTCCCTCCGTACAACAAAGAGCCTGAGCACATGCAGCCCCCCCGACCGCTTGCCACCAAGACCACCCCCCACCACACAGGAACCCACAGGCCAGGTGGCTTGCCAAACTTTTTTTTTTTTTTTTGCGCGCGCGCGCGCGGAAAAATTTCAGGGGTCGTGGGACGCGGATCAAAAAATAAGAATAGTCTGCCCTAACTGAATAACTTCTCTCGCTCAAAATGCCGAGAACGAGGCCCAAACTACGTGGGTATCGGCTTTAGAACCCATTGGGCAAAAGTCCAACCTCACTAAGCACACTTTTACTCACACAGACGTTTCCGAACACCGGTTCAGTGCACGTGCGGCTCCCCTTCCAAAGGGACGGTTGCGCGGTCGGATACGAAACTGACGCCACGTACTGCGTCGGCGTGACGGGGCTCGACAAAAATGGCAAGTCGCAGACGACAGCCTTCTCAGCGCCTTTCCGTGTAAGCGACACCGTCGATGCAGTTGTAGACGAATACGTTACCAAGGGACGTTCGGGAAAGCCTCCCATGGGAGAAGCCCTCGGTGTGTTTTTTTCTGGCGGGGCTAATTGCCATGAACCGAAAGTGGATTGTATTCACTTTGCCGCCCCATATGGGGGGACACAGTAGGGTCCGTTGGGTACCAGGGGCCAGGGAGACCATGGGGCTGTATATGAGAGTACCGAGTTTGTATTGTCTCACCAACACAGTAGCCAAACCTAGCCAGCTCGTTCGCTTTGCAGGCTTCTTCCGAATCTGAACATTACCGTAGCACGCTTCGCCTCCGATCAGCGGAAATGGTGGAAAGGAAGTGCGGACATACGGACGTCACCAACGCTTACAGTGCCTTGTCGGGCCTGGATCCGGTTCATCCAAGAAAGGTTCGTCTCGTTCGCCTTTCTTCTCCTTCTCTGCAGCGACTCGACTCCCCGGGCGTCTCTCGCACCCGTGCCACGAGCACCAGAAAGTGAGGTGCGGCGTGTGAAAGCGAGAAGCGAGGCACCTACGCGCCTGAGCGCGACGATCAAGTCGAGCTAAAGAGGCGAAAGCATGATCACGTACGAAGAGATAACCGCGACACCGCAAATCGCCACAGATTATTTGTATTCTAACCCAAACTATCAGAGGCGGTCGCGGTCGAAGACGGCAACCCGAGCGCGGAGTAAGGTTGATAACCAGAATGACAGTCATAATGGCCATGCTGAAGGCAAGGTTGCGTTGCAGGAGGAGAAACTGGTAGAGCAGCTGATGCAAACGCCACCTGGGCTTCTGAACGTGATTGCGAATCACCTTCTTGCCCAAACCCAAGAGGGATTGGAGTGTCGGAATGGCGCGCAAGGAGAGGCTCTGGCTTGTTTGCTTCTTTCGCTGGCGAGAGGAAGACTTCGGACACGGCAAAGCCTTGGGTTCTTCGGGCTCTGCATCCTTCTGTTCCAGAGATCTTGCCCACAACAACATTAGCCTTGAATGGCATGCCTCGGGTGAGGCATGCAGTTTATCAAGAAGTAACTTCTTATCAGCTTCCCTTCCATGCAGACAGTAACTTCTTATCAGCTTCCCTTCCATGCAGACACAAGTTGGACTCAAGCACATCCTTTCGTCTATCACCGGACTCTTGATTGCGTGCTGCCAATTTTATCTGTGGGCTGTCCAAGATATCCTGCAGATCTCCATCGGTCAGGCTTCTGCCATCCGTCACGATAACGCGTTATTTTCAAGGACCAGTACAAGCACGCAATGGTAGCAACTGAGCTTTTCCTTCAGACCTAGTGGGGAACGTTGAAGGGAGGCCCGGTAGCGAGCTTTACTTAGGTTCCTGCAAGCGTGAGCCAACCGACTTCTGCGAGTCCTACGATAGCGTTCGAGTCTACATTCAACGAATCCTTCATGCCACGGCGTCACGAAAGCACCACCCCCGACACCCCGAAAGCTCCATTTTTCAAAAGGCTTGGCCCTTCTGTGAAAGCTCCCGGTTTGGCGCCGGTGCGTGGCGTTTTAAAAAATTCACTACAAAAAGACACCCCAAGGTCAGTTCCCCGTAGTTCCCCCGTAGTTCCCCCTGGCTATACCGACCACACCATAGGATCTTGGATTTTGCCCAAAAAGAGCGTAAACAGGGCCACACGTGGAGTGTGGAGTGAGACAGGATGAATTTTCAGCCCGCAACACAGCAGTCATACTGTCCGTTTGCGCGCGAGTCCGCTATCAGGAGCCCAGCGGGAAAGCAACAGAATGGGCCACTTGGCTAATGCACGAGATCAAGTCTAGCTCGAAGATACGATAAAACAAAACATTTCTTTTGAGAACCCCACCGATCACCACAAGCACGCACTACGCTGAACTTCACAAGCACACAAAAGGTCGAAAGACACCAATCTATACGTCCATCCGGGATCGTCGGAAACACAAAAAAAACACAGGCCGCCGCGTGCTGCTGGCCGCAGAAGAAACCCCGTCCGTAGCGAACTTCATCAAGAACCACCGCGACGGCATAGAGCTGGACCTGGCCTGGGAGACGGACATCGGCAGCGACTTTTTCGTTGCGATGCGGCAAGGAGCCGCGTACCCTGTGCTCCACTTAGACGTCCTGAAACAAAGCATCCGGCGGGACTACCACAGGGAGGAGGCGGCGAAGGACCCAATGCTGGCCTTCGCTGAGAGGAACAACGCGCTCCGTAAAGCCGTTTGGCACGCCATGCACCCGGGTGCTTCCGGCACAGAGTGGGCTGAGCAGAGGGACGCCTATCTCGCGACCGAAGAGCCGGGCTGGTGGACTCACGATCCTGACCTGACCGCCAACTGGAAGCCGCAAAGTATGCGTGTTCATCCCCAATACATTTGCTTCCGAGCGAAGCCGACGCAACAACTGTTGCTTGTTGCCCTCGGATCCGGCAGCCTTGCGCCACTCGTTTGCTTGTAGCGATCAACAGATATAGACCCGCTGTGAGGACCCGCTGTTATGAGAGATTGCACTGGTCAAATTCTGCTTTAGATTAACAGTGCGGGGGTACACAGGACAAATTGCCGTCTTTGTGACCCTCGCAGGGTTACGCACTGAACTCCGATGCATGCATATCAGCTCACAACCTCCTCCACAAATAAGAGAGAGTGCATGCGGTGGCAATGTGTATCAGCATGATCATCGGTGGGACTGTATAGATGCATTTCCGCTGCGATATTCAGAGTAAGCGGAAGATGCGGATCTACGTCGTTCGCTCGCGAGAAAGTCTGGCGAAAGAACGAGCGGTCTTTTAAATCCCCCCAGAGCAGTCATGTTTATGCGTGTTACCGAAACCGCAGCATTCAAGTCCATGGTTTACAGACACTGTTTTAGTCTTGAAGTCGGCCACGACGTGAAGTCGTATTGGTTTAACGGTGTGTGTGGTCACAAAGACAGGCTTGCAATGCTCCGAAGTGTGTAGGCCGATCAGGGTCTCCCCCTCTTAGCGTCCGTCGAAAGAAGCACCAGCCGGCGTTTCTAACGCACCCATTCACCCTCCAACGCAGGTGTCGCTGACGTGAACCCGGCATCTCGGTACCTGGACCGGAAGCTGTGCAACTTGTACACTGACGATGCGACGCCTTTGGCCTCCGCACGGTACGAGGGAACGGGGTTTGTGTCGAAGCTGACCATTAGCCCGGGTGCGAGAAAGGTCAGGGTGCCGCTGCACGAGGAACCGGCTTCGGCAGACTCGAAGAGTGTCTCCGTGCGAGCCGTGGCTGGCGACGACATCGTCGTCGGCCTGCAGGACAAGTCTCTGGTGTGGCGTACCGGCGAGTCGGATGCGTTCCCGGTGTCCGAAGTGGCCTGGTCAGAAATCGACAACTTGCTCCGCCTCGGCGACAAGGTTTTGCCCCCTTTCTTCTTATTTTGACCCCTGTTACTGGGGGGGGCAAAGTTGGCACCCTACCTGTTTTTTTTGTTGGAGCGCGGTACGTTTTTTTTTGTTTTTTTGCTGTTTTTTTTTGCTCTGGAGGTTTGTGTTTTTTTGCCCTGGTGGTCTGCTGGTGCACTCTTGCTGGCTCGGGTGAGCCTGGGTCTTCCACGTGCAGGCCAGCGGTCTGGTGAGGTGGCATTTCGAGTACTTATCAGAAGCTTTTGAAGCAGTCTGCAGAATTATCAGGATTGTTGAGCAGTAGCTGAATGGTCTTGGCAGGCAGGATGTGAAAAGCTGGGCGTTTTTGGTGGCTTAGGTGCGGTGTAGCAAGGTTCGGCCGGGCGTGTGCACGAGTATTTGGGTTCACCAGGAGGGCCTTGTTTTTTTTGTTTTTTTTAGAGTTAAAGTTCGCTTGAAATTCCGGGGTTTTAGGGTCTCCGTGTGACCGTTCATGAATGGGTTCTTTTTGTGTTTTTTTTTTGTTTTGTTGCTGTTTTTTTGCTCCAGGATTCGTTTTTTTGCCTACATCGGGGGGGGGGGGGTAGGGGGGGTAGATACTCCCAAATGTCGACTTTATTCCTATTTTGATGCAAAGGCACGCCCTGCAACTGAACATGGGCTCTTGGTGTCCGCAATCGGTCCCGGAACGCGTGTACCACCCTGGCAGTACCCAAAATGGCCCCCAAACCCACCAGGAATGACGAAAGATTGAGCTCAGGAGGGGACGGCAGGACGATCAGCGAAGCCCTGTAGAGAGCAATAATGGTGCGAAAATGTGGAGCAGTGACAGTGCTAGCCCGCAAACACCTTGACACCATCCATACCCGCAAACCCGGGTTTGCGGGCTTGCCTGCCAAGAATGATCTGATAGTTTTCTGACAAAGTGGGCAGGGAGAAAATACTCCGCCCAGTTGCTGTGCATTGAAATCTCTGTTCCATACTCCAAGATGGATATGCGGAATACTTCGAGGCGCGGCAGCATTCATTGTTCGTTAGAGGTTTTCCGACCGTTATGTGGCGATGGACAACCGCGCGAGCCAGCAGGTTTGTGCAGCGCTGTGCTAAAGAGCGAGAAGAAGTCGTATCAAAGTTGCCGGCGGATAACTTAACTCTCTGTCAGTTGTGCCCTTGCCCCGTGATGCGCATGCACGGCATGTCGTGCGCGTGCACACGCCGTGCGGCCGGGCGCACTTTTCGCGGCGATAGGTAGTGGAAGGGGACCCGTGGCCAAGGCAGTCTAGGAGGGGACGTCGGCTGCACTTTTGCAATGGGCTCACCCCGTTTCCCAATGAAGTCACTTCCCTTGTGGTCTGGGTTCCTTTTTCAACATGTCTTCCGGTCCCTTCGGTCGGCAAATGCAACAGAATCCAAAAACGTGGAAATTCAGGAATAAAGTCAGCATTTGGGTTTGGCCCTTTTTATGGTATTTTGACCACTTTTCAAAGGTGTTCTGGCGTTATTCCGGTGAAACCCACCTCTCTGGTCAATGTGAGGCGCATGTAGCACATGCTCACCCCATTTTCACCTCCGGATGCAGTAGTTAGAGGTAAAAAAATCCAAAAAAATGGGAAAAGTATCTACCCCCCCATAAACTAGTGGTCAAGCCCCCAAATGCGTCCCAAACCCCCTTAATAGCACACCGGACAGACACTGGCTGGTGCGGTGAACAGGCAGGAGTCTTGGGGGCTGGCAGTGAGGTATCTGCACGTAAAAACAGGAGTCTCCGAGGCCAATTTGGTGCGCGCATGGTCACCCGGAGCGGAATACACATTTCTTTCTCCAGGTGCTGACCCTTGCCGCCCATTCCCAGACCACAGTGGAAAATCTGAAAAAATGCCTGTTTTTGGCCCTATTTTGGATCATGCGGGAGGGGGGGGTGGGCCATTTGTGGCTGCCTGCACGTGATTGTAGCCTCATCTTTGCATGGTATGAACAGTGAAGCACACACACAGGCTGCTAGCCGGTACCAAACGGTGTCCACCCTAAAACCATCAACTAATACACCCCCCCCCTGGGCCATTTTCCATGAAACTTCCCCCAAAAACACGTTTCCGGGCATTTCTGAGGCGGGTTGCATGGGTTTTAAGCCTTAAACTGCCGTTAAGTCTACAGGCTGAAAATGTCACCATTTTGACGCTTTTATTTCCGCACGTTATAAGCACAAAGCAAAGAAGAAAGAACGCAAAGATAAAGCGTTGGGCTGTCTATCATCAGAAGGAAAAACAGTTCAGGGTTCGGGGTTTGGGATTTTGGGGAGGCACGCATGTGCCGATCCTGTGATGTGCACGGGATCACCCCCCTTCCCATGGCGGTCAGCAGCACAGCGGGCTGCTTGCGTTGTTGTAGCACTGCGGGCTGCCAAACTCAGCTCTGCGGGCTGAGGCTCCGTTTGCAGCACTGCGGGCTGCCTTCTTAGCTCAGCGTTTTTTGTGTGAGAAATAAAATGAGAGAGCACGCCTGGTTGTTTGGATAATAAAACCTTCTCACAAAAAGCTCGCTGCGCTCGGTTTTTGCTATCTCAAAAAAAAGACCTTTTGACCCCCCCTAAGCATAGTGGTCAAACGATTCGCATGCGATAATAATTATCGCATTATCGCACAAGATTATCGCACATAATCGGCATGCGATAGTATGCGATAGTCCATTATACTCTATTTGTACAGAGGATGTACCCCTGTAGGGGTGGGTTCCGGGGGTAAGCTTTGTGACTTTCTCTGGGGTTTGTAGCAAGAGTGCTATGAGAACCTGTCTTTTCTGGCAACCACATCCAGATTCCGTTGCCGCCCCATCGATCGTGCCAGCTGATACTACGACAGCTGAAGTTGTCCAGATGCTCCCCAGACGCAAGAAGCACATGGGGGTCTCCAGAAGACAGTGTCATTCTGGAACTTGACAAACCGCCGAAACAAGACCAACCATGACTTTGTACGAGGGAAGACCATGTTCGGCGAGCCCCAGTGAAACAGCCGGAACCAGACAAAAGCCCGGCGTGAGAGATCCACGCACCGGCACCAAAACGACTTAAACGTTGCTGACACGGGATTCCCCGGGAAGTGGCGACAAGGTTTATGCTCTTTACGCTGCCTGGATACGCCACAAGGAGGACGAAACTGATGTTAACCGGCATAGAAGCAGCTTGCCTCCAAGGACCGCTGGAACGACGCCAAACCCGTGTGTCCGCAGGACGTACCCTTCGCTCAATGGAAACTGAAGTTTCTCATCAAGGCGTTACGTAGACCGTTGGCCGTGTAGTCACAAAAAAGAAGAGAGTCCACAGCGCTACAATGCGCGATCCCCCGCGAGGCGAGCTCACCCGCCAGCCAGAGACTGACATTGCAAGAGGCATCTGTCTGTCGTCGGGTTGCTGACGATGGTCTCGGCCGTACGGAAGTGGGTGCGAAGTCATGATATGGCAGGCTGCGCCCTACCAGTGCAAGGGTTGTTTCGTTGGACGACTTCCGGATGAAGCAGGAGAATACAAGGAACTGTGAGTGCTTGATAGACACCCACAACGTCACGGCACGGCCTACGGCGGCGGCTAAACGCCTTGATGGGAAACTTCAGTTTTCATAGGGCGAAGGGTACGTCCTGCGGATACACGGGTTTGGCGTCGTTCCAGCGGTCCTTTTGGAGCAAGCTGCTTCTATGCCGTTCAACATCACTTCTGTCCTCCTTCCAGCTGCAAAACGTGGGTGGTGTGTGAATCTCGGCATTGTGGCGTACCCAGGCAGCGTAAAGAGCATACACCTTGTCGCCACTTCCCGGGGAAGGCTGAGGCTCCTGTGAGGCTCCCGTGTCGGCAAAGCTTAAGTCGTCGATGAAGACGATGAAAGAGAGCTTGCACGTTTTGTTGACCAAGAAGGGATCAGCCATCGCAGTTGTCAAGTTAGGTGATACTGGGAGTGGTCGGATGTCAGTTGTCGAAGCGTCACGGTAGCATGGCGCGAGTGAGAAGGGCTCACGACGAGCTCCGCGGACTCGTTTTCTCACTTTCTGCGCCTGTCAAGCCATCCTGCCTCGCTCCGGGTCCCCCGAAGGATTCTGCGATAATGTGCGATAATCGTGCGATAATCATTATCGCACATGCGATAATGTGCGATAATATGCGATAATACGCGATAATATGCGATAATCGTGCGATAATGCGAATGAAAATGCGATAATCGGCGCCAAAATCCCAAATGCGATAATATGCGAGAATGCGAATCGTTTGACCACTATGCCTAGGGCAGTGAAGCTGGTAAACGTTGAGTAAACGCGTTTACTCCAAAATGAGTAAACGTAAACGTTTATAAACGGTAAACGTTTACGTTTACTGGCGGTAAACGTTTACTCTCCTACAGAGCACAGTTAGACCATACTTGGCCTCCTGGCGCAACCCACGTTTCATTCGGCTGCCCATCTCTTTTATGGTGTTGTCAAGCATCTTGAGTTCTTCGGGCGTTGGGGGGGTACTCATCGCGCTCGAGTGAGGAATGGCACCATATTCAGCTGCTTCGTCTTGGCTTTCTCATTTTTCTTCTGCTGCCTTCAGCTTGACGACGAAGGCGGGTGTGTGCTACCACCATGGGATCTTTTGGCCGAGCAGGTGCTCAGCAGAGGCGGTGGAGAAGGCCTTATCGCAGAACTTGCAGGTTACCTTGCGCATCTTCGATCCGGGTACTTCCGTGAATGTCACCCCCTCCCAGTCGTCTCCTTTGCGCTTGTTCGCCATTTGCGACGAACGGTCCGTCTGGATATTTTACTTAGTTGCCCCTCTTCCTTGATAGATTGCGTTTCCAGTGGATGCCGCCCTTGATACAAACGGTCGAGTAAACGCGAACTCAACGTTTACTCCGAAATGAGTAAACGCAAACGTTTATAAACGGTAAACGTTTACCGTTTACCTGGAACACTGCCCTAGGGGGGGGGGGTTTGGCATTGACCCATATCACGTTCAAACAAATACAACTGGAGTGAAGCAAACATTCTGATCGTCCCTCGGGATCAACCCAAACCGCGAACAACAGCATTTCGAGCTCCACCCGGCGACATCCACGGAAACGGTCCTCTGCCGCATTCGGGACCTGGCCAGAGAAGCCGGTGTCCCGTGCACGATACCGAACCAAATCCCGCTCGGCCTCCACCACCTGGCCGCCATCTGCAAAGAAGTCGTCAACTCCGCGCACACGAAGCACTGCTTCCTCGCGGAGGCTCTGCAGCGCCGCTACGCGTCGGGCCCCTGCGGCAACGCCTTCCGCGTCGCCGAAGACGAGGTGCACTTCCTGCCCACCGTCTTGAACGCGTGGGAGGAGGCTGGGTCCCCTGCAGCCGACTCGCCGCCAACCGGCCTTGCCATCCAAAGGCGGAGGTTCGACTCGTGGCAGCTCAACTCCGGCAAGGGCCGCTACGACTACAGCCCTACGAAAGACGAGCAGTGGAAGCACCCCATCGAAGAAAACCCGGTCGTCTACGGTTTCCAGGACGTGCAGGAACCCATGAGCACGTTGTAGGTCCGGCCCGAGCTGCTATCGAGCTTTTCCAAGTTGCTGAAGAGAGCGGCCAACCTCGTCGGCTACGCCTTGAACGAGACCGCAGCCTCCGCTCGTGCACACGAGCGCACGAGCAGCCTGCATTGGTGACGCACCTCCATCTGAACCGTCTTTCCGTTGGCTCGATTCGTGGCTCTTCAAACGCCAGGTACCAAAGACGAGCGGCGGAATGACCGAAGTGATAACTCCGGTGGGTGCCTCCAACGCTGCCAACTTTCTTTTTTGTACTGACATGTCCAGCGTGGTATGTTGTTCCTAAAAAAAAAAAAGGTCGGAAGACACCAATCTGTACGCCTCACGGGATCGTCGGAAACACAAAAATCGGTAGCAGAAAAAAAAAGATGACCAAACCTCGCTGCCACGCTTTAACAACTGTTGGCGCGAGAGCTAGCCCAGTAATGACAGGGCAATCTTCTCACTTGAGAATGCCACAACTGCGAAAAGACTGCCCGAACCTTTGAAGGGCACTGCTAACGTTAAGTCTCCAGCCGAAGAGAGCGCCCAGTGTGCACTAGGCTTCCAGTACAACGAAGCGAAAAATTGAATCTGGATCTGATACCCTCCTGTCGATTGCTATGGGGTTGCAGGAGAGGTACAGAGAGCTTAACGACGACACGTTGCTTTTCGAACGCACAGGGCAATCCATCTTCTGGAGTTGAGGTCCATCCGGCTCCGTTCTCCTTCTTTGCCAGATCTAATGACGCGAGCGACTGACGACGAATCGTGTTGTCTCTTATCACGGGCGTTCGCCAAAATAAAGTCGCAGGCTACAATGTCGTGCTGTGGTCCTGTTGTACTGCAACGTGACCAAGCACGCGTGGGACAAGTGTACAAGTCGGCGCGCACCTTTTCGCCGGGCCTTCCTTGCTGTCTGCTCTCGTGCGGCAGTTTCGTACGCTTTACGGTCTCAGGGCCTGTCTGTCCGCCAGGGGGCCTTTTGTTCAGGCCGGCCGTGATCCCGCCTCCGAGCGACGGTCAGAACGCTCACCTGCATTTGTATCGCCGGGTGAATCGACGTTTGCACGACGTTCGCCAGGCGGCGCATAGCGCTTTTCATAGCATAGAAGTCCGGTACTCCGCTGTCGCACGTCTCTGCACCGGTACGCGAAGCGGCAACCGCGGATAAGGCAACGAGTACAGAGCAGTCCACGCGCAGACGCAGTGAAGCCTCCCGCGTCGCAGGTGGCACAAGGAAGAAGCCCGTGCAGCAGGGAGTGGAGACGAGGTGATGCAAGACGAAGGGGAAGCGCGAAGCGACCAGCCCGAACGGACCAGCAAGACGCAAGACCAGGCGATCAAGAGAAGGAGGGGGACGCGACCCAGAGACCCGGGCTAAGTGGCCTGAACGAGTGACCTTTCTTCGGAGGGGCTCACGCACTCAAAGTTCGACTTACACGCACGTCTCTGCACCTCGTCCATCGCGTGGTCCGACAGAGCGTCGGCGTCGATGTTTTGTTCGCGCGGCACGTGCTCCAGCTTCACGTCGACGCCCCTGCTGGCGCACATCTGCCATCTCTGCCGGCGCCCGCGTCTTGAAGGGGAGCAAAGTTTCGGGAGTTTCTGCTCTTCGTATTGTCTGACGAGAACAGCCTAGAAGAAAGGGAGAAGTAAGAACACGTTTTTGTAACTGACATCACTAGCGCAAAGGAATGTGTTGAGGGACTGCCTTAACCCGGGTTGGCGAGGTCACCTTCCATCCACCCGGGGGGTGAGGGAGTGGGAAGACTTGAGTGTTTCTTTGAACCAACCACACCCTGACGGCTGTGTGAAGTTCTCTAATCGACTTTCGTGGTGCATCAACTCCCTCAGCGAACCTGTGAAACAGCGCGCCTTCCAGCCCGCTGTCCCCCCTAACAGTCAACTCTCCGCTCAGCCGCGGCTGATCCTGTTGTCGAGACGAGCCGTGTACTCTTCGAAGTTGTGGGGTCAAACCGTGTCAAAAAGCAGCGACAAATAGATAAAAAAGACAGGCGCTTCGTTTTGTTTGTGCGTGCCGGTTGATTGTTTTCCCACCTGTATCTACCCTGTGTCATGTTCAGGTCGGAATTCTGATCAACCACCAAAACACGCTGCCTCCGTCTGTTTAGCCTGCACAATGCATTGAAGGGCAACCCGCAAGATTGTTGGTGCTATAAACAAACGCTACAAAAGGGGCACACACACGCACACGAACACAAAAGAAAAAGCGCGTTGACAGATGCAGCCCGCGGCGGCAACTGCGTGCCTGTTGCTGCTTGTTGTGGGGACAGGGGCCGTGCGGCCTGGGCCGGAGGCTTTCGTGAAGCCGAAGGCGCTGCACGAACAAAGCTACAACGTCGCGCTGCTGAACACGAACGGGCACTGCAACGTGACCAGGCACGCGTGGGGGCAGGTGTACAAGTCGGCGCGGTCCGGCGTCGTGAAGACGGACATCCCATCTTGGCACGAGTGCGACGAAAACGGCGGGGGCGAGTCGAAGGCGAGATACGTCAACTTCTATGGGCCAGACCCGGATGCAGTGTGGGACAGTGTAGAGCGGCTCTGCGTGAAGGAGGCGGTGCTGTCAGCTGCGAACAAGGCGTACGGCAGACCCGAAAACGCGGAGATCAAGCTGCTGGCGGGCGTCGGACGGCCGGAAAACAGGATCGACGTCGTGTTCATGGGGGACGGGTACACCGTCCGCGAGGAGGCCGAGTTCTTCGCCGACATGGCGCGGCTGACGCGGGACATGTTCGAGGACGTCACCTTCCGCGCGTGGCTGCCCGTCTTCAACATCTGGGCGCTGTACATTCCGTCGGCGGAATCTGGCATCGGCACGCACGGCACCCCGCGAGACACGCACTACGGCCTGTACCGTGACGGGACGCAGCTGCGAGGCGTTTATGCAGCGTACCCCAACCGCGCCAGGGAAGCCTGCGCGTTGGCCCCGGGATGCGACTTTCCAAGCATCATCGGCAACGATCCGTATTACGGGGGCCTGGGCGGTGAGTTTGTCATCGGAACCGAGTCGGTGACCACCGGCACCGTCGTGCTGCGGCACGAAATGGGGCACAACTTCGTGAACGTGGGGGAGGAGTACGACGACGGCGGCGTGTACAGGGGGGTCAACAGCGACAACACGCGGACGGACATCAAGTGGAGCAACTGGCTGACCGAGCCGGCGGAGACGGTGCCGGAGCAGCGGGCGGTGAAGCGGCTGGGCCAGTACCCGTGGGTCGACCTGGCCACCGGGAACCAAACGTTCACCTTCACGTCGGACGGGACGTTCTCCCGGTGGTTCCTGCGGTTCACGGTGTCCGGCTGCGACACGCCCGGCTCCCTCGCCGTCCTCCTCGACGGCGTGCTGATGCCCTGGACGCCCAACCGGCCCCTCGGTTCGACGACGCTCGACCGGCAGTTTTACGTTTACCAAGACATGCGAAACGGGTTCACCCCCGGCACCCACACCCTCAGCTTCGCCCAGCTCATCCCGCCGGAGTCTGGGAGGCCGATCCGGCAACTGTGCTCGTTGAGTCTGCACGAGTACGGCGACGAGTCCGAGTTCAAGTGGGACGACAAAGAGTACGTCGGAGCGTACCCCACGTGGAGTCAGTCGAACCAAAAAACGTACCGGCCGATGAATGAGTACTGCCTCATGCGCAACATGTCGTCTCCTCACTTCTGCAAGGCGTGCACCGAAGGAATGTGGTGGCAGTTCTTCAACCGCATATCAGGGATCGACGCAATCCACACACGCCGATCGGGGGACAGTGTGCACGTAGCAGTGGACATGATCCCTTTGGGTCAATTCAGGCAGCCGCCTGATGCCACTCTCCACGATGAATACACCATTGAATGGGAACACAACGGAGTCGTTCAACAGGATCTGAACAATTTCTTTTCCTGGGATCGGCTGGCCCGTGACTCGGTGGGTGAGTGGAAAGCCACCGCCGTGTACCACACGTCGCAGGTTCGTTCCAGGTTCGACATTCTGACCTTTACAGAAACCATCTTCCTCTAAGTACTCGTTTCTCCCGCACCAGAATTCTGCCACCAAATCGTGGACTCTGACCTGACCAGCTTCTTTCCACAGGACCGACATACTAAAGTCAGGCTACAGGTAGACAAGAGTCATAATTGTGGTCTGAATGTAGTTGGACTTCAGTTTGAGTCATAATTGTGGTCTGACTGTAGTTGGACTTCAGTCTAGCTTAAGTCTGACTTCAGTCACGGCAGTGTTGCCTTACACAAAAGAGGAAAGTAAGGCGCTTTGAAAAAATAATCGGGAAGGTGTGACTGACATTCTTTGATCCTGTTGGTTCGGGCTAGTTGAGGAGTGCTACCTTTTGCCGGAATATTACTAGTTGTAGAAGCCAGCTCCACCCGAATTCTCCGGGTGTCGATTCGAGGTGGTCGTGCTCATCTAGCCATGCGTCTTGCTCCTATTCCCTCAGTAAACTGCAAAAATTGCGTCTGACTCAGAGTACTGAGTCCGTCGCAAATTTCAGACCCCTTGCTAGGTATTGGAAGGAAGAGGGGGGTGGGTTTGAGTGCAAGTTCACCTAGAGATCCGGGGTTTTATAGTCTCCGGGTGACCATTGTCGAGAAGGTTCCTTTAAGGTATCGTATATGAGTGTGCGTATCGTATCTGCGGTCGTGGCAGTAACGGCGGGTGCTTCTCACGCATCTGACGTTTTCAGAGTTAAAGTTTTCGTGCGACTTCCAACCTGACTGTAGTATCTACCGTGCGTGTCCCACGCCACGGGTTCGCACTGGCTGTTTAAAAATGCCCTGCTTAAGCCTCCTCCCTCCCAAGCAGCCTTCCCCCTCTCCCCTGCCCATTCAAATCTTCCTCTTGCAGCACAAACGTACTTTGCCGGTGCATACTCCATATTCGGCCTAGCGTCATGTGGGATTGTAGGCCGAAGCCTGAGGCGCTGAGTTTGGTCCGTGGCTATTTATATAGTCGGACTGCTGCCCGTCCGTTTCTAAGCGGGCCCGGGCCTGGCCGCCCAGTGGTGGCGTTGTGATGTGGTCGTTGTCTTGCAGAGTTGTCGTCAATCGGCTTCACTCGAGAAATGAGGTGCATCGCTCGGCCTCTTTGCATGCAACCCTCGGCACGCCGGCGCCAACGCGCGCAATCGCACCGCTTCTCGTGTCTTCGCTCAATCTGTATCTACTGTTCAGGACTTACAATCTGGCGGGTTTGCCCTGCTACCATGCATTATATTGCGAGCGGCTTACAATGCGACGCAGGCAGCGCGTTCTGTGGGCTGATCCAAATTCCTCACCCGAATCCACAAAGAAGAGGGCAGAAACAAGCCGATCAACCGACACGCGCGAACAAAACCCTGCCTGGTGGAGGTACCTGGCTGTGGGCCGAGCGTTTGCCTTTCTAATAAGGTCTTTTTCGTACTAACAATCTTGCGGGTTGCCCTTCAATGTTTTGTGCAGGCTAAAAACACGGAGGCAGCGTGTTTTGGTGGTTGATCAGAATTCCTTACCTGAATGTGCACAGGGTAAATACAAGTGAGAAAATGATCACCCGGCACGCACAAACAAAACGAAGCGCCTGTCTTTGTTTTACACAAGCGCCAGCTTGAAAGGAAATGCTCGACGATGCTGCCCGACAAAGATCAGAAGGGATCCCAAGTGCTGAAACTACCGAACTACGTGTGAACGGACGTGAGGTCATGCGGGTTTACCCCTACACGACATATCACACAAACACATCAAAGTCCTGAGTGAGAAAACAACACACGGTGGTGTAAGCGAAGAACAAATCAGATTGTGTTTGTATATTGCCCCTCTACCTCTATATTTACCCCCTTCCATTCGAAGTTGAAGCAGCTACGTCGAGTATTTTCATACGTTTGCAGCCCTTTCCCGTTCCGGTTCTGGAAGCAAGGTTGTTACAACGTGGTAGGATCCAGGCTCCCGCATTCCGTTTCCCAGTGGGTGGTAGTTGCAAGGGCAGCGACAGGATTTAAGCTCAAGCGCACAAAACGCAACGCGGGCTGCTTGAGGCCGTACGAGGGAGGTCTCCTGAAACCGGGTATCCACAGAGGCGTGTTGGTTCACCCCATACGGACGGAGGGGATTGCAAGAGCGTGCTTGGAATGGACACACGCACTGGTCCCGTCTGCGCCGTGTTTCGGTCCTTTTAAACCACGGACACATAAGGCGGACCATCATCAGCGCGGAACCTGAGTGTCTGCAGACAGGACAGCGGTGTGCGTCTGGTTTGTCAGGCGGCTGTTCGTAGCTCGTCACAGCCAGGACCACCCGTGCTACCAGAGCACTGGCGAATCCGTCACGGGGAGGAGGCCCCTACAACCGTGCTGGGCAATCGGTAAAAAAACTCAGGATCCCCGCCCTGATTGTGACTGCGACTCGCTAGCGGCAGCACTGACTTGTCTTCTTTTTACGGTGGCAATCTGCGAAGTAAACTCCGCAGAGCACAGTGGACATGGGGTTGCCGTGTGCAGCACCAATGGTTGAAGCACCAAAAGGAAAAGAGTGCGAGTAAGTAATCCTGCGTGCTGAGGGCAGCAAGTCGCGTTGCGCGAAGTACCCTACTGGAAATGGGGGATTGCAAGAACGTGCTTGGAATGCGGAGGTTGTTGGTTAACCTCATACGGACGGAGGGGGAATGGGGGTTGTTCAGGGTGCAGAAAGCCTTCGAAGGCAACCTGGGGTCAAAACGCAAGAGTCTTACGTTATATATTTCAGGTTCATTAACCTTAAAAGCCTGCTTTCCGAAAGAAATGGCCTTGGCCATTTTTCAGCGCGAACAAAACCCTGCCTGGTAGAGGTACCTGGCTGTGGGCCGAGCGTTTGCCTTTCAAAAAAGTCCTGCCTGGGTGGTTGATTGGTTGATTAACCAAGGCACAGTATGCTAGCCATCCCGCAGCAGTATTTACTCAGTGGGGGAATGCAAGAATGTGCTTGAAGCGGCGTGTGCTCAAAGTCTTCGTATCAATTGAAATTCGCAAGAGTGTTTTTTTTGTTTAAGCATCTGCTTTGTAGGAAATACTTGAGGAGGCTCAGGTGTAAAAAAAATGGGGTGGAACGCGGCTGCTGCCACGCCTCTGGACACCTTCGGCAGGTGTTCTGCCACAACGCGGTTCAGCCCTCTTCGCACGGCGCCTTCTTCTTGTTCTGCAGCATTGCGACCTGTTCGGCAATTGCTACGCTCGCCATCAATTGCTTCACGCAGCCGGTCGTCAAAGAATGATACAAATGCTGGATACGCCGCCATCTGGAGCACATGGCACAGGCTGGGCCTCAGCAGCGGAGGCTCAGCAGCCTTTCAGCGCCTTCGGCACACCGTTGTAAACACCACCCCTCCTCCCTATATTTGTTTTGAACACCGTTTTTTGAACTTTTCTTTTTCCCCCGGCCGAGTCCGGTTTGCAGATTTAGACCGACGGTCTAAATCTGCAACGTAAACTAAGCCCCTGAGAGAAAACTGTCAGAGATAGCAGGCACACGAACAAGGCTGGGGCGGCGACTATGCGGGCGAGTCTAAAGCTGCTGGCCGCCGTGGTCTTTGTTGGGATTGCCTGGTTTTTGATGCGTTCGCCGGTTAAGTCATTACCACCAGCCCCTGCAGTCTCGCAGCCGCCTTCGGAGGCTTCGCAACCACCTGCTGCTGTCTCACAACCACCTGCTGTAGCTGCAGTTCAACAGCCTTCGGTCCTTGCAGCTTCACAGCCGCCTCCTAGAGCTTTACCACCTGTACCCCCACCCACGGCGCAGCCGGCGCCAGAAGGGCAGCCTGTGGTGGGTCTACAGCCGCTGTCGGAGGAGGAAATGCGAGCTCGCACCGAAACTAGCAGGGAGCTGCAGAAGCTGTGGGGTGTCATCGCGGGGCTCCGGTCCCAGGAGCACGTGCGGGTGAAGGACAAAGACAACCCGCACGAGGGAAGCTTCATGCCCGAGGTCAACCGCGCCATGAAGACGGCGCGCGAGTGGAACAACCGCCTGCTGCAGGACGACGCGAGGCTCCCGCCGTGCACGTCGCTTTCCCAGTTCGGTGACGGGTCTTTCCGCCAGTTGACGATTCCCAAGAGATCGTTAATGTTTGAGTGGGCGCCAGTGACCTGTTACCACCCGGTTACACCCAACGACCCGGCGAAGGGGACGTGCGCGCGTAACCTGACCGTGATGTTCTACGGCGACAGCGTGACCAACGGCCTGCTCTCTCAGTACAAGTCGGTGCCGGCGCCGTGCTTGAAGAAGGACGTCATCGGGCTCACGAGGGACGGGAACCTGGTCTACATTGTCCACGACCCGGACCTGCCCGAGACCGTTCCCCCCTTTGCCGTGGGCCTTTGGTACCAAGCGGTCATCCGCGAGGGCAGCTTACGGTCGAACGAAACCGTGCCCTACATTGCACAAGCCGACTATCACGTCGTCGGAGGCGGCATGCACGACATGGGGCTTTCCCATTTCGTCCCTGCGCAGGTCTACTTCGAAAAGATCTTGGAGACCATCGCGTACATCAAAAGCAAAGCGAAGCCGTCCGCTAAGTTAGTCTTCTTCATCCTCCACCCCCTGCACGTGGCCACGCGGTGCCCGAAGAACCTTGCCTGCCAACGGTGCAACCACCCGAAGAAGGTGCTCGCCATGCGCGAAGCTCAACGCCTCGCGGCAACGTGCACGGGAGCGGAAATCTTTGACACACAGCCGATCATGCAGCACATGGCCAACATGACCAGGGACGGGATACACCTCGACCACACCCTCACCATCGAAGGCGAACTGCTGGGCACTCACCTCTGCAAGAACCTCCCCTTTCCCACGCAGGAGCTCCGGCTGGAGTGCACACCAGAGAACGTGGCTGCCATGAAGAAAAAGTGGACAGAGACCCCTGAGGTCCAACGGGCGTGCGGTAACGTCACGTTGTAGACGGCATTGGCGATCCTACCTGGTTCCGCAGCAAGATTCTATCTACGGGGTGTAGATGTGGTACCACTTTTCTGAGTTATGTACCCGTGCCCATGTACCCGAGGTGTGGGGTGCTTCGATGCGATCCTCAACTTCGTAAACAGATGCTGACCAAAGCGGTTCTTGCCCTCCGCTTTCGAACGGAACCGACGGGATCGGAAATCTTCGACACGCAGCCGATCATGCAGCACATGACCAACATGACCAGGGGACGGGGCTGCACCTTGATCAACCTCAACTCAAGAAGAAGAGACACCCTGTATGTAGGTTCGTCAAGCCTCGCAGATTCCCTCAGAAATATGTGAGCTTCCACACGTGTGCAACAGAACGCTCTCTATTGGCCCACCGTTTCGTGCTCGATAGTATCGTAGGACAACAGCCTGCTGCGCCGGTTGTGTGCGCAGACACTGGACCTCGGTAAGCAATCGAGTCGTAGCGACGAAGTATATATTTCCCGCGATGCGCTTGTTGTGCCTGTTGCCTTGAGCCCAGCCGATGCCGTGCGTCAGGCACGCAATGTGGGCAGTGGGAAAGTATTGTGCCCTTCTGAGACAGAATCACTATGTTGTCCCTGGGTCTTGAGCCTGAACGTATTTAGGTGAAGCGGTGAAGCAGCCAGGTGGAGCCTGCGTCACCTGAACTTCCACGGCACACATCATTAGGGCGGGCAGCGGCTTCACCAGCTTCGTGTCGTAAGACCATTGTCGAAGTGCGCATGTTCCCGTCACGATTCGCGTGTGCTGTGTACGGTGCCTTCCTCAGAAACTGCACGAATCGTCGATCCCAGTGGCGTCAGGGCAACTTCGTTCCACCCTGGGAGCTCCTGCTAAGCCCGTTAGTATTGTTGACCACTGTAAGTAGCGCTCCGAGTTGCGCCGAAGCCCGGCACCCCCTTCTCCGCCCCAGCACTACTGCCGTCAGCAGCATCGGAGACACTGTTTGGTAACCGGCGAAACCGGGCGCTCACAGCAAAGTTAGTGTTTTGCGCTAAGCGACCCCCCGCCCTCTGCTTCCCGCCGTTCTCCCTTTGCGACGAATAGCGAGCGGATCGCGCCTTGCGTCGGCGAAATGCAAAAAAGAGCCCAAATCATCCGCGATTGACCCTGCCAGTAGTCTTGGTAAGAGACTTGATCATTCCTGCCAGTAGTCTTGGTGACAAGAGACTATTGGGGGACAAGTCTGGTGCCAGCACCGGCGGTAATTCCAGCACCAATAGCGAAAATTAATGCTGCTGCTGTTAAAAAACTCGTAGTTGGATCCAGAGCTCAGGTTGCAAGGTGGCCCAGTTTGCTGGGCTATTCAGAAGGCTGGGATAAACCCCTCGCATCAAGACCTGTGCTCTATGAACGGTGATAATGGTGTCTTCCAAGGAATCTCTTCATCGGGATGAAAGCGCTTACGCGTACACCATATATACGCATACGGGTCGACCACCGATGTTACTGTGAATAAACCAGCGTGCCCAAAGCAGGCGTTCGCGTGAATGATAAAGCATGGCATGACAAGGGATCGATTCTCTCGACTCTTTTTGTTGGTCTCTTAACCCGAGAAGAAATAATCAAAACATAGTTCTTAGCGGTTAAATTCTCTTTGAGTGACAATTCAACCTATGTTTTATAACAGACTCCCAGTCTCCCAAACAGGTTCCAGCCAACTAGTATACCAAAAAGTATGTGCGTGTTTCGTGGGTCTTTACCAGATGCGGGGCATCGGGCATGGAAACCACAGGGTTTCATTGGGAAGGACGGGAATCGACTCACTGGCTGGTGACATTGCTTTGCTGGCATGTAGCAGACCTCTTTCGGCGAATTTGTGCTCGCGTGCAGCTCCGATTGAAGAGATCCGTGAAAAATAGACCCGGGGAACAAATTACGCGCGTCTTCCAAGAAGAAGGGGGTTCCCGCGGGTTCCGCGTTTGCGGTACTATTTTTCTATTTCTTTTTCGGGAAAATTGCAGGATCGGCACGCCGAATACAAGAGGTACCTCTTGTATTCGACCCCCCAGTAACTGGTTGGCAGAGCACTGACAGATCGCGCATCCGTCCTCTTCGTGCTCGCTTTCACATCAGTTCCGCTAAAGCGCTCGCCGGACAAAACGAGAATTACTTCTGTTTGTGTCGAATTGCGAAGCCCACGAAGGCTTTGGTCGGATTTAGCTGACATAAAACCCCAGTTCTCTTTTGAGTTTCGTCTGGCCTCGTTGCGCGGGATCAATAGGGACTGCCGGGGTCGTACGTACTCCTACGTCAGAGGTGAAATTCTTAGATCGTAGGAAGACGAACTTCTGCGAATGCAGTGGACAAGAATGTCTCCATTTATCAAGAACGAGAGCGTGGGGATCCAAGATGATCACTTGATCATTCCCGCCAGCAGTCTTGGTAGCAGGAGACTTGATTGGTCTTAGTGATTTGGTGATCTTGACTCGTGGTCGAGGCCTGCCGTGGCCCTGCCATGAGCGGTACCGGTTGTTGCCACACGATCCGGTCACCGTGCACAAGGCGCGAAAGGCGTGCCTTCAGGGCCTCTTCTTTTTTTAGTACTAACAATCTTGCGGGTTGCCCTTCAATGTCTTGTGCATCAGAATTCCTGATCTGAACGTGACACAAACAAAACGAAGCGCCTGTCTTTTTAGAGCCAACCACACCCGAAGGCTGTGCGAAGGTTCTCTTATCGATATCGATGCGGTGCAGATTGTCGCCTCAGATTCTTTGTACTCTAACCTAAACTCATATGTGCTCGGGAAAACCAGGGGACTTTAGAAACCTGGTTTCCCGGTTTAGAAACCGGGGTTTTCCGGTTTCGGTTTTTCAAAAAAAAAAAAAAAAAATATATATATATATATATTATTTCGATTTGAAAAAGAGTAAGTGGCCCCTGCAGTACTGTACAGTGCTGCAGCTTCGTGGCGCGTCACGGTGTGTCATTGCTATCTTCGAAGCTTTCACTCACCATCTCCGTAGTTGATAGCCAATATCTCCCCACCCCCTCCGGTCCGTTGTTTGCGTGCGCGGGGCGACAGTTCCAGGCACTCAGACACCCACAGGCACCGCAGAGCCCCAAAACCGGGGTTTTGGCTGAAAGCGACTTTTGCTGTCAGACAAAGTGCTAAAGTCCCCTGGGGAAAACGGTTCCGGGGGAAAAGAAAGCGTCCGCCAACGGCACCGGTGTGCAAACCAACGCAAGCCGCCTGTGCGAAAGACCGCAACAAGATACAACGGAAGCAGCGCCGAAGCAGTCCCACTGTAGCTCAACCGCAGGGCCGGCCGGCGGGTCCGCGCACGAACGGCCAGCTTTTATTTCCCTTCTCTGGGGAAGAGCTGCCGCGCCAAACCTCGCATCTTTGTACCACGTGCGGAGAAAAGAGAAAGAGAGACATAAATAGAGACAGAGAGAGTTTGGAGGAGGACGCTGGCGTGCGTCGGGGCCAGTGAGAAGCACCGGCCACCTTGCAGGATAAATCCTGCCGCGGAAAAGGAGCCCTTTCATTCGCTGGGGTCAGCACCCCTGCGGAGGCCCTCTTCCGTGTGCCTTCACGCGGAAGGAAACAGTAGGCCTCGAGGGGCTGGGTCTTGCGCTTACTTCGAGGAGGCCAGAGGGGGAGAAACACAACACAACTACAAAGTCACATATACTCCACGGGTACCCAGTGTGCCCAGAGAGCCTTTTCTGTGGCGAGCAACGAACAGACTAACCTCCCTGTATTTTTTTAAAAAAAAAATTTTTCTTTCTTTATTTACTTCTATTCGCGACTCCTTGCTACGCTAATTGTAGCACCCCACCCGTATTGCAATACGATATAGTTACGGATATTCAACCTGCGCAAACCATAAGCAGCACCACAAATACACGAAAAGAGACGGTCAGACGGTACCAAGAAGACAGACAGTCACCTACTGCGGCACCATACTGAGGAGGGCCTACCGTAAGTAAGGTATGTGGACAATGGCCGAAACCACCAATGACCAACGACCAAGGTACCCACCGATCCTCTTACCTCGTGTAACCACCACTCTTACGACACTCAGAGTACAAAGAATATCTTCCCTTAACGACGAAGGTCACCCGGAGACTTTAAAACCCCGGAGTTTCAAGCGAACTTTCACTCTATATAAAAGTTCCGGCAAGCGAGCCAACCGACTTTTCGCGAGTCCTACGATAGCGTTCGAGTCAAGTTCTCAATGATTCCTTCATGCATTCCACACGGCGTCATGAAAGCACCACCCCCGACGCCCCCTGTCCGACACCCCATTTTTCCTGTTGTTTGGCCCTTCTGCGGAAGGCCCAAGCAAGAAAACCCATTCAACTCACTCCAAAGCTCCCGGTTTGGCGCCGGTGCGTGGCATTTGAAAGAATTTCACTACAAAAAAATAAAGGACACCCCAAGGCCCCTGGCTCTACCGACCACACCAAAGTGGGTCTTTTTTGCTGAACGCTAACGCCCAGATTTACCTGTGTTTGTTTCGTGCGGGCTCGAGCACATTTTCCATTTCGCAACCAGCCTCCTCAAGTATTTCCCAAGCAGGTGCCTATCCAAAACAAAAAAAAAAAAAGGAGTAAAACCCCCCAGTTCGTCGATGCCGAAGAACCACTACGTATGCGAGACGTGCCGCCGGCACTGCGTCGAGAACTACCGGTATCACTACACGATCCAGCTGCCGTGTCCGAAGTGCGGGGGGATGTCGGTGTTTCGGCAGGTCCAAATTGCATCGTGCCCGAACCCCATGTGCTCTGACAAAGTGGATCGTTACGCCTCGCAAGGGGGTGCCGCGAGTCCTCTGCGGTGGAGCCACCGAATGCGGCAGGCAGGGGGCTATTGGGCGTGAGTAAAGCGCGAATCCCGCAGCCAACCGGTGGCAACCGACGGCGTGGCGTGTACACAATGGCAGGGACGAACTCAGCGCCAAGCTGGTGACTTGCGCCTGCTAGGCGTTCCTCACTCCGGGGAGGACGGTTGCGAGCATCGATCCTCATCACGACGCAAGTCCGAAGGGTTCCCCATCCTCTCCTATCCGGAGAGAAGGCTTTCAAACTCGTTTAAAGCGTCATTGTAGTGTGCGTGCAGCCTAGGACGTACAGGATCATCATCATCAAGAAGTAGTGCGCGTCTCGGGTAAGCTGCAAGCTGGTGTCAAGGTTTTCACGCCACGCCGGCTCCTTCATGCTGCATGCTCGTTGCAGCTAAAGGAAACGTTGCCAGCGGGTTCAGCCCGCGAACGGGTACTGCCAGGGTTTCTTGAGAAGCCGGCCAGTACCGGCTTCTAGGCCGGAACGGGGCCGTTTCAGGGCGGTAAGCCAGCCGGCCTGAGATGATCATGCAGGTGGACCAGCCAGCAGTCACTTCCCTCGATCCTGAGACGGCATCGTTTACAGCAGTGGACTACGGCGGTATCTGATCACCTTGGATCCCCACGCTCTCGTTCTTGTTTAATGAAGACATTCTTGTCGAATGCTTTCGCAGAAGTTCGTCTTCCTACGATCTAAGAATTTCACCTCTGACGTAGGAGTATGTACGACCCCGGCAGTCCCTATTGATCCCGCGCAACGAGGCCTTAGACGAAACTCAAAAGAGAACCGCTAAGAACTTCGTTCTGCCAGCCCCAAAAATCTCTACGTCTCCCAGGAAACCCTGGTGCTGGCGGCTGGCCACAAGCCGGTCCGTCCCCTGCTGATAGATCGTGTTGGACAGTCAAATGCAGCTCAAGGCAAATCCATGCAGCTCAAGGCGAATCCATGCAGCCCAAGGCAAATCCATGCCAGCTCCGATAGACGTGGCGCACTGTAGTGCACCGTGATAAACAGCGGCCGGCAATTCGTGGCAGCTCAAAGGACCGGCTTGGAAAGGTCGAACGATACCAATCTGCACGCGCATCCGGGATCGTCGGAGGAAGCGCGAAAAGACAACCCCCCCCAATCCCCACCCGGACAGGACGAGGGGCACAGCAACAAAGACAAAGAGAAAGGTCGCAAGAACAGACCGACGTCTATCGTCGGAAACGCACAACAAGCGCCAGGAAAGTGGCTCAGCAACAGCCGCACCCTCGTAGCCGATGCCCCTGTGCAAAGCCGATCCCCGCAATTATGCACACAAGCGGCGCAGTCATTGTCTATACTGTTTTCACGAGTGCTTTGACGGGGGTTGACGCACCGATGGGGCGTGGGGTGCAACGGGATGGAACTTGGTCGGCGCGGAGACTCAAAACGAACAAAGAGTTCTTAAAAACAAGAAACCGTCTAAACATTAGCACAGCGCTTCTTTTTGTTTGCGCGCACCAGCGGAACTCACCTGGGGCGCATGCTAAAATTAGGAGCACCAACACCGCATCGTTAACAAAAGAAGAAGGGAACACAACCGATAAAGGATACACAAAAAGAAGGAATAGTTGAGTTGCAGCTCTTGACAAAGACAGATGGAAAAAAGAAGAAAGTTTTATTCTTCGCTTTTTCTCACGAACGCGGGGGTCGGTCCTGCTTATGGTTTTGTAGGTTCTCCCGACTCCCCAAATCGTGGTTAGCACACACTCAAGAGGTCTAATCAACTATTCCCTGCAGTATTAGCACTTTCAAAAGAAAAAAATACCAAACGAAACCTGCGCCTAAACGAGGAGGAAAGGATAGTGGTCGGGGAATAGAAACCGATTCAACAGCGTACTTGGACGACACGCCCTCGCTTCTCCACCGTCCCTCCCCAACATTAAACTAAGATTTTCCCCCCTAGCATCAATCATGCACGAGAGGTAGTGTTCCGTCGAAACATTAAACCTATTGAACACATTGAACCTACAGGGGGGCCGAGGGCCACATTCATTGCGAATGTGTTCGTACGCCCCCCCCCCCCTAGCATCTATCATTAGAAGTACGAGGTAGTAATGAGGCGACCGAAAACTCCTCGGAGAGATGGTCCCTGCACTCCAACTCGTCTCTCTCTCTCTCTCAATCATGCATGAAAGGCAGTGTTCTGTCGAACCAACTAAGTCCCCCCACCGAGGACTGTGGTGACTGCGTAGGCGTGCGCACCGGCTTCTCGAAAATCGACGCACGCTTACGTCATCCAGGCCGACCACGGGCGCTCGAGCGTGTGCTGTCGTGACTCCCGCTACCGCTAGAGACCAAAGGGAATCGATCATAAACAGGGGGCAGGGGCGAAAAAAGAGTAGGTGTGTGTTTTGTTTGTACGTGCCGCGGGGGAGGTGTAGCCTTGTTAGTGTGTGGATATGATCGATAGGCTAATCTCCTCCCAAACACGCCGCCCAGCGATCTCTTTCGTGTTTACAATGCATTGTTTCAGGGGATTCTTTTACGTTGCAGATTCAGACCGACACTCGAAGGCCAGGGGAAAAATACTCGAGGGGCTGCCTTGCGCTTACTTCGAAGGAGGCTGGAGGGGAGAGTTTTTTGGACGCTTGCGCCCGCCACTAAACCCAGATTCACCTGTGGTTCTTGTGGGCTACAGCACATTTACCTCCTTTGATTGTTTGCAGCTGGCAGCCTCCTCAAGTATTTCCTACAAAGCAGGTGCTTATATACAAAAACCGTACACCGCGAGAGTAGGAAAAAGTAGAAAGCGAAACTAGAGTTTTTGTAGGGACCTTGGGGTTTCAGGTGGCAAAGTAGCAAAAGATCATGATCAGATGGTCCTACTTGGGCGGTTCAGTTTCCTCACACATTGCATGTGGCTAAAAAGAGACCCATGCGATACAAGCCGCAGTTACTTTTGGACAAAGTTGCGGAAGTGTGTCAGCTCCGCCCCGAGCCATCAAACCGATACGCTGACCAAAGCGCCCCCAGAACCACCCCACCTATAAACGGTCAAGATCTGCAAACCTCAAGAACCTTTGAACTAATACCCTGAATGCATTGTTCAGTGATTTATAAGGGGCCCACGCTCCAAAAAAAAAAAAAAAAGAAAACTGTCGTGGCCAGCACTGGGGGAGTCAGCCACTGAAGGGGGCCGGGCCCGGGGAGCCAGCTTGCTTGTTCTTGGCGTCCAGTTTCAGTCGAATGAGCCAGTCACAGCGGATTTCGTTGACTCTTTTATGAGGGAGTACTTGGTTGTGGCGACATGCCACATGTCATGAGAGAGATCACGACAGTGATTCTGGAGATGACACCGAGGAGCTTCGAACTCAGGAAGCAACAGTGACCTATGCAAATGTGCGCCCTACGCAGCTCAAGTTTGCAAGGGCTTCGTTTTTCTTTGATCCAGCAGCAGCTGTCCTTACAAGAAACCCCTGCTTGTTGCACACCCAGTGCCCCTTTTTAGGCTAGTATTGTTGGCCTGTAGTACCTCGTTTGCAGCTTACCCTGCCGTACACTTGGCACACATTTTCCTTTATGATCGAGACACGAACGAGACACAATTCGGCTGTGCTGGGCTGCGCTATGCTGCGCTGGGCTACCCTGGAGGGGCGGTCCTCACCGAGAAAACACTTTCTTGGTAAAAAGCTAACCACCCCCACAGGCATGTGAAGGAACACAGAGGACCCAGCTTTCCATATAAACCCCTGGCATTGTTACAACGAAAAAAAAAAAAAAAAAGCGTGCAACGAACGCTGCCACACCTCGGAGTACTCCGCATCCTCATCTGCGAGTATGGAACAGAGTTCCGTCACTGCACAACAACCGGAGAACGGAGTATTTCCTCCCTCCCCACTTTGTTAAGGATGATCTCTATCAGGACGCACATGGCGATAGCCATGCTCTAGTAGCGTGTTTCTTACTGGCCGGCTCGCAAGAACACCAGCCGTAAAGATCGAAATACACCTCAAACCATCTACTCCTCTAAAACCTTGAAGAAACACACACACACTGAAAGTTGATCAAAAAGTCGACCTGTGTGATGACCGCGGTGAGAAAGAAGAGACCCGACCCCTCTTTTTTTGTTTTGTTTTGCTACGGCGGAGCCTGCGCATCCTTCACGATTGGTTACGTTCCGGTGAACTAGGTCGGGGGTTCCTTGTGCCACCCGATTTCTTCCTGTGGACTAGGAGTTTCTTCCGGGAGTCCATCCCCGAACGCCTGGAAAGTGTCATCTGTGGGATTCGAACCGTCGTCCGGCTGTTTGGTAATCTGTCGTCCCACCACTAGACCAGGTGCCCCCCCTCGTGGGGGGGTTTTTTTTTTTGTTTTGTTACGGCGGAGCCTGCGCATCCTTCACGATTGGTTACATTCCGGGGAACTAGGTCGGGGGTTCCTTGTGCCACCCGATTTCTTCCTGTGGACTAGGAGTTTCTTCCGGGAGTCCATCCCCGAACGCCTGGAAAGTGTCATCTGTGGGATTCGAACCGTCGTCCGGCTGTTTGGTAATCTGTCGTCCCACCACTAGACCAGGTGCCCCCCCTCGTGGGTTCGTCCCAACAGAAGGAGTCACGCGCTCCCTCCCTTTGTCCCCTTTTCCGTCTCTCTCTCTTCTCATCTCCCAAGAAGCTAGCCTCAAACATAAAAACATGCACGAAACGCGACAGCACTGCATAACCATCAAAAATGACCAACAACCAAGGTACCCACCGATCCTCTTACCTCGTGTAACCACCACTCTTACGACACTCAGAGCACAAAGGATATCTTCCCTTAACGACGAAGGTCACCCGGAGACTTTAAAACCCCGGAGTTTCAAGCGAACTTTCACTCTAAAAACTCAGTTTTCCCCCCTAACTAAAGATATAAAGTGAGCTCTGTGCCATTTTCCGTCATTTGCGCTGAAGACAGTCCACGGGCATCACCTCCGACGTTTTTTGTCGAAGATGCACGCCGTCTGACCCTGGCCTGGCGTGCATGCAAGAGAAGCGGAGAGGGCAAAAGCGGGTCTGCAACTCTACCACTACTGGTGGCTGGGGTTTTAGAGTGCAAGTTCACGTAGGGATCCGGAGGTTTATAGTCTCCGGGGGTGACCATTGTCGTAAAAGGTTCGTTTATGACATAGTATGTTAGTGACAGGTCCCTGCACTCTCACTCGTCTCTCTCTCTCTGTTGTTTTTTGGCAGAGAAGTCCTCGCTCGTACGATGCCCGGGTCGCGCGACGCGAATCGCGACTGTCGGAAGACTTTTAGGCGCGTGCGGGAAGGTGCCCTGGCACCTGCGCAGCACTACGGCTGTTGCTTACGACGTAGGTTACGACGCGCAGAAAGGTACAACGTAACTTACGTGCAACACCGCTCTCCGCGTGCATGCCGGGCTGCCGAGTGCAGTGCAGCGGCCTGCGTGCAGGGTTCTGCTGTAGCCTCACACGAAATACAGGTGAAATCTGGGTTTCGTACCGGGCGTAAGCGCTCAACAGGAATAGAAAGATCCCGTTTGTGGTTGTATCGTTTCCGTCTCCCCCTCTAACCTCCCCCGTGTATTTTTTTACATAAGCGCCAGCTTGAAAGGAAATGCTCGACGATGCTGCCCGACAAAGAACAGAAGGGATCCCAAGTGCTGTAACTACCGAACCACGTGTTGAACGGACGTGAGGTCATGCGGGTCTACCCCTACACGACAAATCACACAAACACAACAGGTCAAAAAATGGTGGTGTAAGCGAAGAACAAATCAGATTGTGTTTGTATTGTATTTGCCCCTTACCTCTATATTTCCCCCTTCCATTCGGAGTCGAAGCAGCTACGTCGAGTATTTTTCTGTTTCTCTCCAGTTGTTCAGAAAACGTTAGTCTGTTAGAATAATTGACCGAGTGAGAACTGCGAAGCGATTTCTCTCCCCCTCGCGTGTGGAAAACAGAAGAGTGCTTGTTTCCGTGTCAAGAACACCGTGTCCCATCTGCCAGGACTGAAGGTGCGCTGCCCCTTCAGTCTATGGACACGCCAGGCGCACCATCATCAATCATGAGTGGACCCTAGAACCTCTCACACGACGATGGACGCCGCGGTTTACTACACGGTGTGCTCAGCACCGGGTGGGAATAATTAAACTGCGCCGTCTATTTTTTGCGCGTGTGGCACACCCGCAAAACTCCAGTGTGAAATCCGGTGCGACGCCCGCAAATCTAGTGTGCATCCAGTGCGGACCACCTGTTTTTGCGGGTGTACCGACACCTGACTTTTAACCTCACAGTGACCTCTCCTACGCGGTGCTGGACACCGTGTGGTGAGTCGTACAGCCGCATGCGCTCTTCTTTATCCACCATCTCGCCCCCTTGCCTTGCTTTCCTTGTCCCGATGGAAATGCAAACGTCTCTCATCCGAATCGTCCCGACCAATCTTCCATCTAGGGTGACAGAGAGACAGAGAGAACACAAAAAAAAAAAGGATTCCGTGTCGGGGGCTGGCAACAGCTAGCAACTAGTCCAAGGGTGTGACCCCCACTCGAAGACGAGCGCGAGGTGCTCGCGCTGCTGGATGGCGCGGCAGTCGCGGGGCAGGACGTCGGCGACGATGACGACGATGACGACTTCGCGTTCCTCGACCCGGAGCGGTGGAGAACGATGCAGCCGACGGCGTCAAACATGCGGGGCTTCGAAGATGCGGTGCGAAGGCTGTACAGGTTCAAGGGGAACCAACAGCTGCAGGACAGGCGGGACGATGTCACGGAACGGGTCCGTGACCTCGTCCGCCTGCGCCGCGGGGAATCCGGTCCCCCGAAACGAATGTGGATCCTCCGCCTGGGGGGGCTCTTCCACTCCTACGAGGAGCAGAACGCGGAGTACGAGACCCGCGACCCCAGCGCAGCGCTAGTGATGCGCGACGTGCTGAGGGTGGAACTTCTGCCCGAGAGAGTGCGGCAGGCCCGGCGCCGGTTCACGGCGCAGTTTAAGGCGGCGCCCAAGTCGGTTCCGCCCCGCGCTCGGGGGGTCCCTCCGCGTCAGGCGCCGGCCTGCCGCAATTTCAAAGCAGGCAGATGCACAAGGGTGGACTGCCGTTTCTCGCACGGGCCCGTCTCCCGCAGGACAAAAAACGGGTGACTCCCCTCCCAGAGAGGGGGGTTTGCCGCGTGGGAGAGGCGGGTCGCGGTTTTCGAGGGCGGCGCGACCTCGAAGAAGACGACGGCGCAGCGGGCGTCGATCGTGGCGTCGCTGACGCGGTTCACAGCCGTGGCGGGGTTGCAGGCGGCTCCCCCCGCGCTGAGAATCAAGGCGTTCGCGACCGCCATGCTCGGCAAGGGCATGACACAGGAGCAGTTGGAAGCGTACGTCGCGAGGGTGCCGGGGCAGAGAGGCAGGCCGAGGACCGGCGAGATGCGCACGGCCTCCGTCGGCAAGTACGTCGAGGTGCTGGGGGCGAAGCTCGGGGTGCCGTCGGGGGATCTGGCGGCCATGAAGAAGGCCATCCTCAAAGCCAGGCTCGAGCGCAGAGAAGTGCCGGCGCATGCCCCCCCGATCACGCTGGATCAGCAACGGACCCTCGTCGAGGGGCTGGTCAGGGGCGGCGACGAGCAGGTGGCCTACTGTTTCCTTCCGCGTGAAGGCACACGGAAGAGGGCCTCCGCAGGGGTGCTGACCCCAGCGAATGAAAGGGCTCCTTTTCCGCGGCAGGATTTATCTAGCAAGGTGGCCGGTGCTTCTCACTGGCCCCGACGCACGCCAGCGTCCTCCTCCAAACCCTCTCTGTCTCTATTTATGACTCTCTTTCTCTTTTCTCCGCATGTGGTACAAAGACGCGAAGTTTGGCGCGGCAGCTCTTCCCCAGAGAAGGGAAATAAAATTTAGTTCAAACAATCCTGCGCGTGCCCTACAATGTATTGTGAAGGCTCAAAAAAAAAAAACAAAAGACGCAGCGTGTTCCGGGTGGTGGAGAGTTCCTGACCTAAAAAAAACCTGGACTCTAAACATGAAACAAGGTGAATCCAAGTGGGAAAACGATCAACCGGCACGCGTGTGAGGCACCTTCTTTTGAAGGTTGGGTCCGCAAGCCTTTTGGCGGGACATTTTCCGCGTCTGCTAGGCGTGGGCGGAAGGCCTGGGCCATGGGTATTGCCCGTCAATTTGTCCATAATTCCCCCTTTTCTTCCTCTCACATCAGCAACGCTTGCGCGATCACCAAACAACAACCTGGAACGATCAGGGGCTCCTAGAACTACTATACTGAGCCGGTCCATCCCCTCTTATAGACCGTGATAGACCGAAGAATCCAGCACTGGGCAATTCGATTCAGCTCTAGGGACTAGGGATGGACCTGATAGACCGTGGTGGACCGTGATTCACTGTGATAAACAGCGGCAGGCACTTCGATGCAGTTTTAAGAGATAGGGACGGACCGGCTCATATACTAACTCAAGGTGCGTGGCAGAATGAGCACCGCACCCAAAGAAAGTGTGTGTATGTGTGATAGAATTCATGTATGGGTAACCCCTGTTGCGGAGTATGGTCCAGGCCGTAGGCTTCCTCACGTCACAGCTGACGCTCCTTCTTGCTGCCCGTAGTGACCACGCGCTGTCCGGAACTGTAGCCTTGTTTGACAATGGCCTGCTTCGTGCCCCGTGTGCTGACTGATTGCATGCATCCGGGGGAAGTCCTCCTTTTACACGTGGCGCAGCGGCGGGTGTCGTGCTTGTCGCATTTCGCCGCCGCATTTCCTGATCGCCTTGCCGTTGTGTATGTGTGTGTTGCGGACCCGTTTGAACGTGGCACCCCTCTTCGCGAGAGTGCGTCCACGCGTGGTTTCCATCTAGATTACTGCTTGTCCCACCGGGCCGCCACACATAAAGAGTCTACCTTAAGTCACACGCAATGCTCCGAAATTGCCAAAAGTCACCTGGAGACTTCAAAATCCCGGAGTTTCACGCGAACTTTCGCTCTAAGCAGCGCGAGTGGACCTATGATCGTGGTCGTGGGTATGCATATCTGTGGGTGACATCCACATGCCAAACCCTACTGCCAGCGCAAACAATTTTCGGACTGGAGGCAGCAGCACGTATCGTAGCGCATCGCATCAAGAGGGAGGCTTACGTTTCCAGGTTAGAAGAAGCTAGGGGGTGTGTGCAGTCAACTGCTCAATGTTCAAGGTGGCAAAAAAGACACCTGCTTGCTCAGCGGACAGGCAAGGCAGTCAAAGCCGACCTAGCCCCAGCATCGGGAAACAGCAGCCGGGAGGTAGCGGGGACCCTTTCGAGTTTCCAACCGCGGGCTTTGCGCCAATCAGGAGGGGAAACGATCCGGTTTTCTTTCAAGGCTTGTGGCTCCTGCGTTCATTGTGCGTTCAGCTAACAATCTACACGCGCGGCACTTTGGTGCTAACGAAAAAAAAAAAAAAAAGAGAGAGCGAAAGAGAAAATAAATAGCCGAAAGGGCGCCCAACATCTTGGACCCAAGCAAACACTGGACGGGGGAGACCCTGCCCGAAGGAATCAACCACCCCCGGGTGGGCTAGTCTGACACAAGTTGTCAACGGGGGAAAAAAAAAAAAAAAAAAAAGTGCCAATCCAGGAAAACCCGCCCCAGAGGGTAATACCCTGCGAGCGAGAATCATTTTTCCTTTATCGTTTTCATCGCCATTGGATCAGCTGAAGCCGATCGTCCGTCTTTCTGTTTATCAGTGCACGCCCTAACTTCGGAAGTAGTTGTCTGACACAAGCTGTCATCGGGGGGAAAAGGGAAATACTTATACAAAATTCTCGAGGGGCTGCGTTGTGCTTACTTCGAAGGAGGCTAGAGGGGGAGAAACAATACAACTACAAAACGGGTCTTTTTTTTTTGTAGAACGCTTACGCCCGCCACTAAACCCAGATTCACCTGTGTTTCGTGTGGGCTACACCACATTTACCTCCTTTGATCTCTTGCAGCTGGCAGCCTCCTCAAGTATTTCCTACAAAGCAGGTGCTTATACAAAAAAATGAAAGCAAAAAACTAAAGGAACGCAGAAAACGACGACCAGGCATCTTCTAGGACGGTTGAGAGCCTGCCAAGGCAAACCACCCCTGGGCGGTCTACTTTGATGCTTCTCTCTCCATCATTAGGGCAAACCCCACCTGTCTCGGTAAAACCCCGCTCACGTTCCCGGTGGGTGAACAATCCAACCCGAAGCTGTCGTCTGGGTTAGGAAGAGCCGCCATTGAAGGATCGAAAAGAAACGTCGCTTCTTGAACGCTTGGCTGCCACGCGCGCCAGTTTCTACCCAGCAACGCGGTGCTGGCGGTGAGGTAGCCCAGCGTTCCAGAGGTCAGCTGATCAGTCCAATCCCTCTAGATCGTCTTGGGTTAGAATGCAAACAATCTGTGACGTCAATCTGCATCTGAGGGAAGTTAACAGAAAAATTTTTAACTCTAGAAAGTGCCAACACTACTCTCGATCTTGACGACGCAATGGCAGGCGATGATGACATAAGTAACCTAGCCCGTGAGAAAGTGTATGCTCATCCTTGTGGACCATGTACTTAAATTTTCTCAATGCTTAACGGCTTTATCACGTGGGCGGCCCTGAGATTACTCCCCTCAGGTGACACCACTGTTTTATTTTTAACCACACTTCAACTCGCCTCGTCGCCGGTACCCGATCTTGCACCTCTGCCGCGGAGAGCACGTCTCTGTCTTCGATGATGGCGAGTCCTTTCGCCGCCGCTTTGTTGCCAGCGGCCTCCTGGCGTTGTCGCCTTCTGCGGCGTTTTTACACAAAGCGCCAGCTTGGTAGGAAATGCTTGACGAGCTGCCAGACAGGGATCATAAGTGCTGTAACTACCAACCTACGTGTTGAACGGACGTGAGGTCATGCGGGTCTACCCGTACGACAAGACACACGAACACAAGACTGAGTGAAAGAAACAACACATGGTGGCGCAAGTGAAGAACAAACCGCCGACGCCGCAACTCCGGGCCAGCATCCCCGCCCGGCGAACGCCACCCAATGCAACGCAGTCTCCGGTTGCGTCAACCCGGCGCGCGAACTGACGCAAACGCGAAGAAACGAGCGAGGTGTCATCCAACGATGGCTCCGACCGGGAGGCCACAACGACACCCGACGCGTTCCATCCGCTCAATCGTAGACACGGAGTGTGCATAGTGCGTCGCTCAGGGTAGTCGAAGGCCTGACAATCGCATTAATGCAACAAAATTACAACACATGGTGGCGCAAGTGAAGAACAAAAAGGGACGAACTGGATTTTGCTGGTGGTTTTGGTGCCGGCATCTGCCGCTTCCTTCGTGGCTCTAGATCGACCGTGCACGTGATGTTCCGCGATGCACAGCACCCTGCGCACTTTTATTCATTTATTCGCAATTACGACCTCTTTGTCACCCCCGGCACCACGTGCGCAAATGGATGTTATCCGCCTGCGTGCGCGTGTGCCCAAGTAACAGCTATCCCCTCTCTCGAGGTGCGGGCCCTCCTTAGGCTCGTGTCCCGTGTCTCCCGTTGCCTGCTTAGCCATCATTTCCAACGTTTTCCCTTTGATCATACCGCAGCGCAAACCCTTTCGAGATCATCAACGCAAGAGGTTGGATCGAAGGTGAAGTCGAAAGTGTGCCGGGTGTCAGCCAATTGGACTCTAAGCCCAGAACCCATTCTAGGGAAATGCGTACGTTACTCAGCATCAGATGCATCAGGGGACGATCAGAATCACGTACAGAGTCCGGTGGTGATTTCAGAATTGGAAAGCGTGCCAGGGTGTCAGCTACTTGGACTCTAAGCAGGAATGCGTGAGTTACTCAGGACATCGGATGCATCAGGGGACGATCAGAGTGTCACGCACGGAGTCAGGTGGTGTTTTCGGAAGGCGAAAGTGTGCCGGAGTGGCAGCTACCATGTAGCGTTCCTTGGGTAGCATCTTGCTGGCGTGAGCAGAGACTGCGCGGGTGCGGTCAATTCGGCTCCGTCTTCGGATGGCGTTACCACAGGGGGAAACTACTCGAGGGACTGCCTTGTGCTCATTTTGACGGAGGCTAGAGGGTCCCGAAAGTGAGCCAAGGGCGAAGGGCGTATCTGCGGCTGCTGCGGCAGGTGCCCGGTGGTAACCCCGCGCACAGAACGCGGGGAACGGGAACGTGTTTTCCCAACTACATTGAAGCCACCGTAGCACCCGAGGAAGGTGCAAACATGGAGGCTACGGTAGCCGTGCACGGGTCTTGGGCGCGTGCCTCGTGCAGGGCGGGTCCGGCGTCGACTTTCGGCTCACAGCCGGTTCCCTCGGGCGGCAACCCTAAGGGAGAGAGAGCGCCAGACACAATCCATTTTAAAAAGGACCACACACTCCACGAAGGAATGTACTTGGTGTGACGTAGACACGGAGTGTGCATATTGCGTTGCTCAGGGTAGTCGAAGGCCTGACAATCACATTAATGCAACAAAAACACAACATGGTGGTGCAAGTGAAGAACAAAAAGGGACGAAGTGGATTTTGCTGGCGGTTTTGGTGCCGGCATCTGCCGCAACTTGGTGTCGGTCACCAACAGTCCCGGACATGGCTAGCCATAACCCAAAACGAAAGCATGCACCAAAATATACAACCCGTAACCATGTAGCCCTTTCTTGCTCTATGAGAACCCATTCATCAACGGTCACACGGAGACCCTAAACCCCCGGAATTTCAAGCGAACTTTAACTCTAATAAAAGCAGGAAGCTCTCAAAACTGCAAGGTCCAAACTTTCCGAATAACTGCACCAACAACAACAACACCAACACCAACAACAACGCTCAGGCAGCACCCCTCGCCCTTCTTTATCGGGGCTGGAAAGGGTTGCGCAAGACAAAGGGGCGGGGGCCGTAACGGTGTGGGTGGGGTGATAAATACCTGGGGGGAAGGATCGGTTTGGAAGCCTGCAAAAGAAAAAAGCATCTCCACCCTCCCCTCCTCTCCCCCCTTCCCCACCTTTCGCCTTAAGATACACCCCCCTTCCCCCCCCTCTGCATGAGAGACAGGGAATCTGTCTAGACATTAAAACTAAGATTTTCCTCCCCAGCCCTTTCTCACCTTTGTTGTCTCCATCCGCGCGCAGATTGACGACCGTCAAGAAAGTACCTCTCTGGACGGCGCTAAAATCCGTTTTTTTTCCCTCCTTGTTCGTCTCGCACGCATATTCATTCTCACCTCTTTTTCTTTTCGCCCCTCTCCCCATCCTTTTTTTCTTCTTACTCTTCTCTTGACCCCTGTTTTTTTTTTTTTTTTTTCATCCGTATCTCTGTTGTTAACCAAAGAAAATAAACACACCCACACACACACACACACACACACACACACACACACACACACACACACACACACACACACACACACACACACACACACACACACACACACACACACACACACACACACACACACACACACACACACACACACACACACACACACACACACACACACACACACACACACACACACACACACACACACACACACACACACACACACACACACACACACACACACCCTCTCGCTCTCGTCTATCTTCCGCACGCAATGATAGACGTTGTGTTCAACGGTAGGTTGTATCGATTCGCGTCGGATGAGACAACGTCGGTCGCAGTCGCAACGGCGTTGGGGATCGAAGCCGAGGAATTGAATGAATGGGTGCTCCGAGATTTGGTCGGCGGGGGTGCGACCGTGGTCGGGGATGGAAGCGCGGTGGCTCCGGAGGCGGCGTACAGTTTGGAGACGAGGGGCTCAAGCGGGGACGATGACAGCGGGAGTGAAGAGGACGCCGACGTGTGCTGGATTTGCAGGGGGTCGGCCGGGGGCGAGGAGCTGATCGCGCCGTGCAAGTGCAGCGGCTCGGTCAAGTCGGTGCACCGTAAGTGCATCATGGCGTGGGTCTTCCGGCAGAAGGTGGTCGAGTGCGCGCTCTGCCGGCACGAGTTCAAAATCACGAAGCTATACTCCTCCGCCGCCCTCGACGCGTCGGCCCCCCTCACCTTCGAATCCATCTGCTTCCTCGCGTCCCGGCTAACGGCACCCCTCTTCTCCCTCTCGCTTCTCTTTGTCAAATGGGTAGTCGTCCTCCCGTTCATCTTCCACGTCGCGTGGTGCCTTTGCGTCGACACCCCCTACCTCGCGCACCCCCCGCTGCCCATTTCCCACCTATTCGACCCGAGCCCTGACCCCACCCCAGACCCTTTCCCCGACGTGCTCGAAAAAACGCGATCGAGACTGCTGGACCTGCGACGAAGCTTCGCCGGGGTGGTCGGGAGCCCTTGGGGGGAAGCGTGGGAGCGGGCGGGGGAGTGGCCGCGGGAGGCGGCAGAGTGGGCGGAGGGACTGCGGGACGGGGAGGTTGATAATGCGGTGGACACCGCGGTGGTGGCCGGCTGCGCGGCTGCGGCGGGGCTCGCGCTGGTGCTGCTGTGGTCGCTCGCGGTCTGGCGGGCCGTCGAGCTGGACAAGTGGCGAGAAGCCGAATCCGACCGGTGCGCCGGCGCCGCGGAAAACGCGCACGTCCGCCTCAAGAAGCAGGCCGCCGACGCCCGCGCCAGCCTCGCCACCACGCCCACCGACCCGCCCTACCCCCCGCACATCACCCGGCCACCCACCCAGTGGGTCATCCGCTACGATCCGGTGGTAACACCCGCCCTCCTGTCGCCCCCCGCCGCCCCGATTCCCGTCGGATCCGAGGATCCCGAAACCGCAGCGTTTTCGCCCCTCCACGACGCCGACAACGGCCCGCGCCCCGCGCGGGTACACCCGTTGCCGGCAGGGTCCCCGGGCGAGGCGCCTTCAGCCCTCGTTGAACGGGTGAAGGCGCTGTCGGGGTGCCGCGTCCAGCGGGTCGGCGAACGGCGCTGGCGCGTCGAAAGCGGCGAGATCGGCACGGTGATCGAGCTGCCGTTGGGCGTCGTTGTCTGGGAGAAGCCGGGGGAACCCGGGCGCTTCGAGAAGCAGGGCGAGCCGAGGGGACACGACGCGTTGGAAAGAGCCGGGGTCGTGGACACAGGGGAGGCGGTGACCGGCGCCGAGCTCAAGCAAGTCGCGCAGATTCTGAAGCAGAAGTACGAGCGCGGCTGCGCCGTGGTCGGCAACACCGGCGAGCTGGTGGCCAAGGCGGGGGTCCCCCGCGGCACGCCCGCCGATGACTTCCAGCAGCTGCTCCCGTTCCCGGCGCCGCAGGCCGGGCTGATCCTCGCGCGGATCCTCGCGCGGTCGTACGCGGACCACCTCGCCACCCTTTGCCTCCTTCCGCTGACCGCGACTGCTCCGCTGTTACTCGGGCGGTTCGTCCTGCACTCGGTCGGTGCACTCGCGCACCTCGCGCACATCCCACACATCCTCGCGCCGCCCGTCCACACCTCCATAGCCGCGGCGGCCTCGCTGTTCGTCGCGCAGCACTTTTTAGGCGCCCTGGTGCTGTGCAACGTGGTGCTCCCCGCGGCCAGCCGCGTGGCCCAGTGGGCGGCCGACGCACTGGGAAGCGCCGGCGAACTTCCGCCTGAAAAGCGGTGGGGCGAGAAGGTCGACAACAGGCCTTCAACGGGCCCCGGGCGCGGGCGGCGGGCGGCGCTGCGCGCGCGGCTGTTCCTGCTCGACGCGTCCATCGCGGCGCACCGGGTTCAGCGGACCGGGAACCTGCTGCTGTTCTCGCTCGTCGACACCGTGCTTTCGTCGTACGCGATTGCGTACTGCGTGATCGCCCTCTGCGACGGGCTGGTGGAGCCGATGCGGAACATGGCCGACATGCTCGCCCGGGTCTCCTTCGCCGACGACGCCGCCACCGACGGCACGTGCTCCTCCCCCTCGCCGCACCTGTTCTTCCACCCCGTCTGCTTCACCCCAACGGACTCGCTCCTCGCGGAGTCCCCGGGCAGCGGCGAGGCCCGGTTGTTCACCGGCGGGCTGTGCGAGGTGACTGCGCTCGTGCTCCTCGGCTACGAGTTCCAGAGCATGGCCGCGGCGTCGGTCGGCGCCGTCGCGCTGCAGCTCCGCCCCGCGGTCTTCGACCGCATCCAGTCCGTATACCCGCCCGTCGACCTCATCCGGAAGTCCGGCGAAGGGATGGACCGCTGGACGCTGAAGCTCAGCACCCCTTGGTGGATGCACATCTGCGACGCGGTTCTCCTCTGGGCGGTGTCCTGCGCCGTCGCAGCCGCGGTCATCCGCGTTCCCCTCCGCTTCGTGGCGTGCGCCTTCCCGTTCATGTACCCGCTTCCCTTCGCCCACCTCAACTCGGTGATCGGCGTCTACGAGCTCTGGCTGGTCATCATGGGGTACAAGCAGCGGGAGTCGGAGTTCGGGGTTCTGAAGAGGATCATCCCCAGCGGGGCGTCCGCCCTCGCCGGGCAGCTGCAGCTGAGCCGGTACCTGTTCGGCGACGGCGGTGGGCGCGGGTACGGGAGCGATGACGCGCTGGTGGAGACGGCGCCGTCGGACCTGCCGCTGCGGCTGTTCTGCCTGGCGGTCGGGTCGTGGCTGCTGCTGTCGGCGGCGGGAGTGGTCGTGGTTGCGGTACCGTTCATGCTCGGCTGGGCGCTGCTCGCGCTGCTGCCCGCGGAGATCAGCGCGGCCTACCCGTCGCCGCTGCGCTTTCAGGCCGTGATGATGTACCCGTCGCCGCTGCGCTTTCAGGCCATCATCTCGAGCGGGATGTCGATCTCGACGTGCATCTTCACCGGCATCGTCGTCCTGACCCTCGCCCTCACCCTCGCCGCCGCCGTTGAAGCGATCACATCCCACGTCCAGCCCTCCCGCTTCTTCACCGCGCGGCCCACCCCTCTTGAAGAAAACGCGCCACCCCCGCAAACCCCCCCCGCCGAGGACCCCCCCGCCCCTGAACCTCGCGAAACCGACAGCGAGCCCGAAGCCGTCGTCGGCGCCGACGAGCCGGGGGGCACACCCCCCGGCCGGTTTCTGAGCGATCCGGCGACGAGCCCGTTGAAAACCCTTGCACACCGCTCTCCGTACACGGAGAGGGATGCTGTTTCCCCAGGGGAGCGTGCCGGTCCGGGGTCGCTGCTGACGGTGGCCTGCGACGCGGCCGCGTGGACGACCAGCGTGGGGGTGGCCGCGGTGCCGCAGACGCCGCCGCTGCGGCCGAGGCGGGGGCTGGTCACGGTGATGGGGAGCTCGTCGCCGACGCCGTCGGACGGCGAAAAACCGGGTCACCCGCCGCCTTCGTCGTCTCGAGACGGAGACGAACTGCTTGCCAAAGGCTCGCCCGGCCTGCACCATCCCAACCCCACCGACGCTATGTCCAGCGTGTCCTCACTCGGCGAAAAACCGACCGGCGCCGCAGACCTGGTCCACCCGCCCCCGTCGTCCTCTCGAGACGGAGACGACCTGCCTGTCAACGGCTCGCCCGGCCTGCACCATCCCAACCCCACCGACGCCATGTCCAGCGTGTCCTCACTCGAGATCGGTGCACCGACCCCCTCAGGTGCCCGCGGGCTGACTGAATCGGCTCGCACGCAAACAGGCTTCGATCTGCAGGACGCTTCCAGCCCGCACCTCGGGTCCTCAGCCCCTGCACCCGCCGCCAAAGCCCCCGAGGAGGCAGAAGTCCCCGAAGCCGCCCCCTGCAAACCGCCGGCCCCCGCCCGGCTCGAATCACCCTCTAGCCTCTTCCAACACGACCCCCGCGCGGAGCCCCTGGCGAGCCCGGCACCGTCTGCGCAGCACACCCCGCCCGCTCCCGCGCCGCCGGCGCCGGCACGCGCGGATTCGCAACCGGACACCGTCGAGGCGAATCCCGGCGTCCTCTGTTGCAGGGCAGGCGCCCGGCAAGAATTCCACGCCGAGTCGCTGGTCGGCCACGAGCCCTTGGTGCAGGAAACCCCTGCCACTGGATCACCAGTCTCGGCATCCGCCGCCTTGGCCGCGAATCATGTGAACGAAGCGCCCGTAGAAAACACCCCAGCCCACCAGCTGCCAATCTCGCAAACAGGCGGGCGCAGTCTTCTTTGCAACGCGAGACGGGAGCTCCTGCCTGATGGTCCGCCTCAGGTTGAGCCCTGTGCGCCTGATGCAATTCAAGCCGGCGATTTGCCGAGCCACGTTTCGACCTCTACACTCGCCTCCCCTGCAGAATGCGAGGTTGCCGCGGGACCCTCCGAATCGCAGAAGGGGGGCGATTCCACCACCCCACTTTTCCCTCCCGCCTTCTCTTCTGAGCTAGGCGGGGACGGTTCCTCCGCGACTCCTCCGTTGCCGGCGGGACCTGCGATCTACTCTTCTTCCTCCCCGTGCGGCCCCACCAAAACCGAGAGCCCCGCCGCCTTCTCTTCCGAGCAGGGCGCAGCCTCGTTGCGCGCGGGGCCCGCCGACCCAACCGCCCCGGGCGCCCCCGCAGCGTCGCTGCCGCGAACAACCAGCGCGGGGGCCGTCGGCACAACCGTTGCACCACCGTGCGAAACCGGCGCTGCGCCGGCGCCGGACCGGCAGTGGATGAGCTCGCCGAACGCGAACGTGCATCGGCCGGGCCTGGGCCTCGGGCCGCCGGGGTCGATGTTGGGCGTTCGAGGGGGCATCATGGGTGCGTCCGTGGGCGCGTTTGGAGGGGGTATCTCGCTGAGTGGGCGGCAGGTGCGGGTGTCGGATATGGACCTGCGGCAGGGCGACAGCGTCCGGGCCGTCCGCAGGATCGAGTTCAAAAGCGGGAGCGTGGTGGAGTGCGGCACGGAAGGCGTGGTGCGGAAGGTGCCAGGCAATGGGAGGTCGTCCATCGCGCTGGTCAACCTGGGCGGGGTGGTGTTCAGCGCCGACGTCGGCGACATCGAGCTCGTCGCACGCAGCGACCCGCGGAGCCAAGCGGAGGAGGACCTCCGGAATAAGCTCGCGAAGGTTTTCGACGAGGTCTCGTCCCTCGCCCAGCGCACGGCGCACGCCGGCGGAGAGTCGGGCGCCGCGTTGCTCGCGCAGGGGCTCGTCGGGTCGAACCTGTCCAAGAGCCCGGCGTCCGCGCTCGATACCACCGTCGCCGTCGCCGCCCACGTCCTCCTCCAAGCGAACGTGCTGCACATCGAACGCGACCCCGCGGGGACAGTCACCCGCTCGTGGGTGAAGCCCACCATCACTTCGGCCGCGCCGGGCGCGGTACCGGACAAAGGGAAGCCGCTGGACACGTTCGAAAAAAGCCTCCTCAACCTGCTCAAAGTCATCCTCGGCGACATCGGCTCGAAGCCCGGCGACACCAAGCGAGAGGTCCTCGGCGCGTACTGCTTCGCCTGGGCGCAGGTCCAGGACGGCGTCAAGCGGAAAACGGCCCCGAAGTTCATGTCGCTGCCGGCGGTGCCCCCGTGGGCGGCCAAAGGGTTCTCCTTCGCGGCCACGTTCCTGCACAACGTCGCGCTGTGCGCTGTTTTCAGCTGCGTGCTTCCCCTCATGACCGGCGCTCTCGTGGACGCGATGTTTTCTACTATCCCCGCGGACCAGTGTCCTGACATGCACGTCCACGTCTGCCACGCTTATGGATGGCTCTGCTTCAAACTAAGTGTCCTCCTGACCCTATCGCAGCCCGATCTGTTCGAGTACCCATGGCGCGCGCACTGGCTCAAGGTATTCATAATTCTTTTTCGAGACATTGCCAATGTGTTCCAAAAATGTAAGCCTGAGCAATGAGCGAACCAACACCATACTGAAGATCATGTCGCGGTCACAGTGTACATGTCCGGGCTTCACATGGAGATCCCTAACTCAAGACATGCCAGGTGAAAATCTGTCTCAGCACCTGCTTTGTAGGAAATACTTGAGGAGGCTGCCAGTTGCGAAATCTCAAAGGATGTAAATTGCTCTGTGTAGCCCACACGAAAAACAGGTAAACCTGGGTTTAATGGCGGGCGTAGGCGTTCAGCAAGAGACTTACAAGCCCGAAACCAAAGAAGAGTAGTAGTCCTTGTGCTTTCCTTTGTTTGGGGCGGAAATAATAGACAGCGGAGAGCACGTACATCTCAGTGCGACGCAGTCACCCCTCCGAAATAAATGTCAGATCGGAGACGACGGCTATGCACGCGCGGACGCTGTCGCGGCGGTGAAGAACCTGGCCCTCCCCCTGGCGGACATACTGCTGCAGCTGCTGTGCATTCCGTACGTGATCCACAACGTCGTGCTGCCGGTGCTCGCAGAAACCACCGTGTGGGCGCATGAATTGCACCACCGGCGATACTCGCACGTTATCTTCTTCGTCGGCTTCACGCTGATCCACATGTACTCACGCACGGTGGCCAAGTGCGAGAGTGTGCTGAAAGCTCAGATGAAGGCCGAGAGGTATCCGTTTCCCTCTTTCGAGCGAACGCCGCCAAAATGAAAACAAGAGTCGGGTGGTGAAGCTGGCATCCTCACACTGCTTCTCTTCTGTCCCCGGAAAGGATTCCTCCGATCCTCCTGTTTTTGCAAAAGTGCACAGCCCCAGCTCAGAAGATGTATTCGTGACTGTTTTCCTGCACCGACTTGCTCAGCAGTCATCCCGGACAAGACATGGCTTTCCCGTGCTACTTTTGATTTGTCAAGAAGGCGCCCTTGTTCATGCACGGCAACAGGATTGGCAGCCCCTCGGGCGCCTTGGGCACCGTGACCATCGGCAAACACGTCAGTTCCGAGGCGGAGTGCGCGGGCACCTTGGCCCACGGAGGGCGAGTGAGGCGCGTCGAAGGGTGAGTTGGGCGAGTCAAAAGGCGGGTTTGTGCGCTCGACGGCTCGACTCCCTACACGGTGAACTCCAGCCTCTGAGATGGAGTTAAATCGGGAGGTCCGAAAAGGGCATGTGCCACACCCGCAAAGGGCATGTGCCACACCCAAAAAGCGGGTGTGAAAGTTGGATTTTCGTGTGTAAATACCTGTGTTCTCATCAGTATTCTGGACTGACTTTGCCTTTTCTCCCAATTTCTCAGATACCTGTTCGTTGATACCTCAAGAAAACATCATCCAGCGACTCACACACTCTTAAACACAACGATGCCACTGTCCTCAAGTATGCCACGAACACCTGAAGACAACAAGCGGAGGCGCACGATCGAGGGCAGCGACAATGGCAGCGACTGCGAAGCCCCTCCGACGTTGTCTCCAACTTTGTTGAGGCATACCTCGTAAAGAAGGTCGGAGCAGCGATAAGGTTGAGCAGCCTGCGTCAGCTCGTTTCCGAGGTGACAGGAGTAAGACTCCACAAAAAGTCGCCGTTGTTGATGCAGGTCATCACCGACTTCATAAAGCCGCCGAAATTCACAGCGGGGGAGGTTACAGCAATGACGAAGGCGAGAACCCTTCCGGATCAATACCGCATTGAAAGCAAAGTGCGCAACGTCCAAGATGTGAAGGTTGTTGGTGTCACGCTCAGAAGCAAGCCGATCACGGCGTGGAGACAGCAGACACATGCTAAGCACGCGCTGTACAACAAAGTGGTTCAAGCCACTAAGCCCACGTTCCGCGGAGCGGATCTCCTGGCCGTTCTGTCGTCCATTACGCAGGCCCAGAACACGGATGCGGACGAGCCGTCGAAGCCCATACGCATCGCCTTCCCAATTACGACGCCGGGTGCAAAAGAGCAAGGGTTCCATGTGACCCTCGTCGAAGGCCTGTTTACACAGGTTAATTACAAGGTGGTGGGCACAACAGTCACTCTCGAGTGCGTACGTGTTGTCCCCGCGGGCAGCAGTGTGTCATCGGGTCTGTACCCAACCACCTACGTCCTCGACGAGCCCGCTGACGACCAGAAGCCAGTGCTCTGCAGACAGCTCCACCTTGGCTTGTGGCAAGTGAAGGTCCCCATTGCGCAGGGTGCAGCACTTGCTGGCGAGGGAGTGGCAGCCGTGGACCTGGACGAGCAGTACCGCCAGATCATGGGGCTGGGTCTGACGGGCGACAATGATCCCCAGGAGGAAGAACAGCAGGCACTGCTGATTGAAGAGGACAGATCATGGGGCTGGGTCTGACGGGCGACAATGATCCCCAGGAGGAAGAACAGCAGGCACTGCTGATTGAAGAGGACATTGAGGACATGTAGGGTCCTGTGTCCTCAGCATCCTCCAGGCCGCAGTTCGTATTGAGAACTCTTCTGTTCGCCAGTTCTGCGTCCCACCGCCTCATCGTACCAGTCACCCGTAAACTTCCGCTCGTGAGGGCCTCCTGCGGCGGTGTTCCCGCACGGGCGGCAGCATCACTTTGACCTTTCTTTTTCTGTTTTCTTCTGCGAGCTTCCCTTCACTGCCGCGCTGATCAGGTCATCATGTCCGTGGAGGTCCGCAGATAACGGCGGCAGCATCACTCTGGCCTCTATTTTTCCGTTTTCTGCTGCGAGCTTCCTTTTAGTCTGGCGCTGATCAAGTGCTTCCGCAATATTCATCTGGTCACACCATGTCCGTGGATAAGGGGCCCAGAGACGATATCGAAGGACTCATTCATCACAGGAAGACAAATAATTAAACCATGCAATCCGCAAACGCTGCTGTGTTAGAAGTGGGCAAAACTCTCATCGAAGAGCGTTATGCAACACGGACCTCCCAGAGAAAGCTAGACCTTGTCAATAAGTCGCACAAGCGGCGTACTAGCATGAGTATCGGGGTGTCCGTGAAGCGCTGCAGAAAAGTGGAGAAGGAGTCGCGCTCTCGAGTAAAGGAGAGACTGCAACGGGGCTTAGCAGGTGCGTTCAAGGTCTTGGAAGAGGAGGGGTGGCGTGAATCCGCAAGATTGTCTTCCGTACCGCTTGTTGGCGTACTGTATACCGACGGGTACACAGCAAGAAACTCGCTGAGATCGCGCAACGCGCGCACACGTCTGTCGATGTCCCTGGTATACCCAGAAACCGGCGGTTTTGTCCCGTCCGTAACTGTCGTCGACCGGAAGAAAGCGCAATTTAAGCATTTCGAGAACCGGTTTCTCAACCATGCAATTTTGCGCCTTCACAATGCAAAGATCGTTCGCGGCCACGGTGTGACTCGGGTTCGGATCGAAAAGATCACCGGAGATCACTTTGACCGATGGCAGAGGCTTGACGGGTGTGGTGGAAGAGGCCACCGCTGCGCAGTATGCACCGTTCCAACAAGCGAATGGAGCATGTACATACATCGCTTTCCTCACCTCAGCCTTGCCCAAATGGCTGCAGCTGGCTACACATCGCTGCTGAGCGCAGTGGCACCATCAGCACACTACGTTTCTCCAGCCCTGCACGACATAAAGGGTATGGGGTTGGCGTTGTTCAAGGAGCTGGATGCTGAGAGTACGTCGGCACTTCGAGACCTGTGCAGCACTTTGAACATCGATGTCAGCCAGAATGCTACCGGAGCGCACGTGAGGAAGGTAGTCTCCATGATGGCGCAACGAGAGCTATCACCAACATTTCGCTGGCTATTCATCAGCCTAAGCGACCTTGCCGAATTCCGGTATTCGGACGTACCCTGGCGTTACTGGGGTCAAAAAGAAACTGCCGCCCGCATCCCCTTTTTGCGTGCCCGTTTATCTGCGCACATCTTCCTCCACCTCATGGAAAGCGTGCGAAAGGGCTCAACAACGAATGCGTATTGCCACAGCCTCAGCCATTGGTGGGATCGCATGGATGCCCTTCCATTGCAGTGTTCGGATGAAGCTGAGGAGGCAGAAAACGGAGAGCGGAAAGCTGACGTGCCCATGATCAGCAGCCCAAAAACCTGCGAGGTAGATCTGGCATGCGCGGAGGAAAAACGGAGAGCCCGCCGACTTCCGTGGAAGGTTGCGGATCTGTCCCAGACAGGCTTTCGCGGAAAACAAACAGTTTTGATTTGCGATTGCCTGCACCGCAATGCGCGTAGCAATCTAGCCCTTATCGTTCTTTGTGAGCAGCTTGCCGCAATGAAAACCAACTTCGTCTTTCGTGGGGGGCCCTATACGGCGTTCCGGTTTGCGGGTGGAACTGGAACGATTCGTGTGTGCAACTGCGAGGCGCCGACAGCCCCCCCACAACTGCCGCTGTTTGTGCCAGACAAGAACCTCACCAAGAACCTCGTGCAGAGAGCTCAGAAGGAATTGGAGGAAGCGGGTGATAGCGATGCAGCAGAGGAGTGTGAGGAGAAAGCAGACGACGAAGAAGACGAAGACGAAGAAGAAGACGAAGAGGAAGAGGAAGAAGAAACGGAAACATATTTGCCGTGCGACTTTTGTGGCAAAAAAGCTGTGGAATCCTCGATGGCTGCCCATATCGACGCAGCACATCGCGACCGCATTCAATGCCACTGCATGGCTGAATGCCCTGCATGTCGTGTAAAAGTAAAGGCAGCTGGAATGAGTCAGCATGTCCAAAAAAAGCATCCTGCTCTCTTCGATGAGCCTCTTCGATGCAAGCTGTGCTGGAGAAAGCTTGGATCAAAGGGTGCGTGGACACGGCACATCCGCCAGCACATGACATAACTTGCTCTGATCGAAGACTTGATCTGTCCTTCCTTCCTTTGTAAGTTCCCACAAAGTTATGCTATGTTTGTTTTATCGCCGGTTGTTCTCGAGTTCTTTTTCTCCTTGTTGTTGTCCACCTGCTGACGCAAAATCCAGACCGCCGCCACAAGAAATCCCCTACAGTCTGCAGTTTGGGGGTCCACACAACGGTGGATAACGGTGGAACCCCACGATCTGTCAAGTTCCGATTCACTGCTGTTGCACTACATAGAGTCTAACAATCAAGAAAAGGTAGACACAGCAAAAAACCCCAATACAAAACCATGGCCCCAGTAACAAGCGAAACTGGCCCAACCCCATGAGAGAAGGGCACTGGGAGTCGTATTCTGAGGTAATTCAATCAACAAACATAATCCAGAGGGGGTTGAGGTTCAAAAGGAACATGTTGCATTCCAAAAGAAACAAGGCCGGTCCAGAATACCGATGAGAACCAAGGTATTTCCACCGAAATCCCCTGTTTCCACACCCTTCTTGCCCTTCTTCTTCTCCGTGGTGTCGTCGAAGGCCGTCCATCTCGCTGCACGCTCCGCCCTCTCTCTTCCGTGCGTCGGGAAAAGGTCCATCCCCCACGCCTCACCGCTCGCCTTCAGCTGCGTCTCCAAGACTCCCATCGTCTCCTCGCCGCCGCGGAAAATTGGCCTCATCTCGTAGCCCGTTGCTCCCCGGCGTCGGCCGTCCTACTGGGAATTGGAAGAAATAGGACTTCAGGTCCCGAGCAGTTGTTGGTACTCGTGGCCCGGGAAAAGCAGGAAGTTCGGGCCCGAGATCCCATCGAGGTGCCGCAGCACGATGCAGATAGAGGAGCGGCAAGAGTCCGTACCGCCCCTTGCCCACATCAAAGCCTGGGCGGCGGCCGTCGGCCAAGCTCCCCAGGCAGTGATCTGGTCTGCCAGGTTCTTTGGCGGCGACGGCACCGAGTCCAGAAAAATCTGAAAACTCGCTAACACCGTCCGAGTGATGGCCGCCGCCCAAGCTGCGCCATGTACTGCGCCATCTGCAGGGGGTCGTCGGTGTTCACCCCTGAGACCGATAAAGTTGTCCCCTTTGGCTCTGATCTTCACCCGTCGATGAAGATTCGGAGCGTTGACGGGTTTGCGTTGACGACCAAAGTGAACTGGGTGCGGATGAGCAGGACAAGAAAGAAAGGTGCTGGGATATACAAGCTCTGGGAGGCCTTTATCCTCTTCTGCCGCTCTCCCACAGACGAGTCGAGGAGTCGCCTCGCTCGCGGCTGGGAACGGATCTACCTGGAAAACAGTAGAAAGTGTGTTCTATGCCCGTCCCTGTCGGGCTCCTGGAGCGCTCCGGGGCTGAGCCCCGGGCACCGACCAGCCCCGGGGCTCCCTGCTCCGAGAGCCACGGACTACAGGCCCAAGTGTCGAGGCATGGGCGTCGGGCCCTACGGTGGCGGTGGTCGCCTGTTGCTGATGGGCGACAATGGGCCTATGGGGTGCCCCTAAACATCATGGCGTCCGTGCTGGCGGAGAACAAAGCGGCGGCGTGTGTCCTCGACGACCCGCTCAATGAAAGAGCGTGAGTAGGATGATGGCTGTCCTCAGGAGGAGTCGCCGGACCCACGGCGGGCGAAGCCGCCGGGCGTGAAGGAGTTCAGGACGATCTTCGATGCCGTCCATGACCACGGCGCTGCTCCGCAGATTGTGGGCGAGTTTCTGGCGCTGCTTAGAACCTCGAGTATGCGGGCGTCCAGGGCGCACAAGGTTCTTGACGTATGAGGCCATAAATTTGGTGCCTCCGCTCGCGCCCCGACTGCTTGGCACAGATCGGAGCGCGAGCGGCCAGACGAGTCCTGGTCAAGACCGCGGCACTCCAACGTCTACAACTTCGAAGCCATCTAAACTTTACACAGGTGCAGGTGTGACACCCGCAAAATGGACTGCACAGTTCACCCGGTGCTGGAGCACACCGTGTGATTGTGACCTCAGAAATCCCACAAAAAAGCCCTGTAGGTGACACCCAACATACCTTTTCTCCAACCAGCGTTTCTGACCCCCGAAACGCAGAAGCACGTTTACCAGAAAAGAGAGAGACCGAGACCGGGTGATTTTCAACCCAAAAAGGCAGGAATCCTTGTGGCTTACCACAGGATGCGTTCAATGACCGCAACATTGCGGTCATTGACCGCAATGTTGCGGTCATTGACCGCAAGGGTGCGGTCAATGACCGCAAGGGTGCGGTCATTGACCGCATGGTATGCGGTCAATGACCGCATAACTTTCTCAGCTGACCGGTCAAAAACTGACCGGTCAAACATGCGGTCATGACCATGACCGGTCCACCGTGTAGGTAGTCAAATACAATATTATTGGCAAATACAATAGGTACGCTGAAAAGGGGGTTTCGGTGAGCATAGTTTTGGACTACAATATTATTGTTTGCAGGGGTTTCCACGGGCTTCCCTCCTCGAGAGCAGCTTCTTTTTCGAGAGAAGTTCAATGTGGAACACTCCTGAAGCCGGGAGTCCGATCTTACTGCTTGAATTCGCCGTCGATGGCATTTTCCTCGGATTCGGGTTCAATCATTTCTGCCCGAGCCCAAAAGAAATGGCCCGCTTTTTTTAGCCCTGGTCCAGCGGTTCCCACACCCACATGTGATGCTGAGGGTGCTGGTTCGATTCCTGGCGGAGTGGGGTTTCCAAAGTCTGAAGTGCCTTCTGGGGGCCAGATTTTAGGCCATATCGAGTGTAGAAAAGGTGCCAATACACGCCAGGGATAGCTCTTTCCGTCCCGCAAAGGTTTTGCCAAATTTCCTCCAATGTTGACCGCCCAAGTGCCTGTACCAGACTTTCAGCACCCAGACTTTTGAACACCCGGTTTTTTCTATCCTCCCCCAGCAAATACAATATTGTACCTATTGTATTTGACCCCCCCCCAGTAGGCATACATTTCAAGGAGCAAGCTGTCAGCAAGTCACGGCCGACAGGTGAACGACGCGTGGACACCTTCTGTTGTGGACCCTCGAACTGCAACACCCACACACAGGTACCTGATTGGGCTGTGGCTTCACGAATACACTGCACCGCAAGAAGCTGCTGACGACCCCGGTAGTGCCTGAGACAGCCGTAGATGCATTGGTCTAAGTACACCGCAGTCCTGCCGTGGGACCCTGTTCACTCTTCTCAGCCCTTTACGGCGACGTATGTTCGAGTCGAAAGAATTCAAAACCAAGCTGGCGTTAGGACTGTGCCTCCAAGGTGAAGACCTGTCTAAAAGAATCGTGCGAGTTGCTGTGAACAGCTGCCGAAGAAAGCCCTTCAAGAAGCCTGGGTTTCCCATTTTTAGTCGACTCTTGAGTTTGACCCGGAGTCCCCCAGAAGCTTTTCAGCATCCTGGAAACCCCCTCTGCCTTTTTTTTTTTTTTTTTTGAAAGGATGCCAATAGTGCAGGGAATAGTTGACTAGACCTCTTGAGTTTGTGCTAACCACGAATTGGGGAGTCGGGAGGACCTACAAAGCCAAAAGCAGGACCGACCCCCCCGTTCGTGAGAAAAAGCGAAGAATAAAGACACCTTCTTTTTTCCGTCTATCTTTGTCAAGAGCTGCAACTCAACTATTCTTTGAAGTATAGAGCTAAACAACAAACGGAGGTTGGGCCTTAGCCTTTTGAGAGGGAAACATCGGGAACATGAATGTACCTGGCCATCCTTTAGCTCCGTTAGGTCGGGAGGAGGAACGGTTTCCGGGGTGCCTTGTTGTCGGCTCCGGTTAGAAGTCCGGTTGGGGAGCTTCTTTCTGGCTCGTGCCGTGGCCTGTTGTGGGTTTGAAATCATCGCACGAGTAGCGACGAACAGCCGCCTGGCAACCCAGACTCGCCCCGCTGTTGTGGCCCGCCTGATGTGTCCGTGGCTTATACGTGCAGATGTGACCAGCGCTGTGATAATCACATGACCAGTTCAAGCACGTTCTTGCAACCCTCCCCCCTTTTTCCAATCATCGCCTCACCCCATCTCACCCGTTCGTTACTTCCCCGCAGCGTTCTGGACAGAAGGCTGTCGGCAAAAGAAGCAAAAAATAATAGCAACACTTTTTTTTTAAACAGCAAGAAGAAAAAAGAGACCAAGCCACCCCCCGTCCCCCAGGGCGCGGTTCTAAGGTAAAAGAAAAACTTGATTTCGCCATCTTTTTTGGATTTCTTTGACCAAAGCTATCAGCAGGATGGGCGAGGGTACCACCCGGGTCTTGGCAGAAAGGCATGCGTTGGCGACGTTCTGGCCATCAAAATGTTCTTCTGCTCAGAAAATGCATTTCAGCGAATTTCACCTCGCCCATCATCATCATGTTAGTATCTTGAACATGACCGTCAGTACAAGGATGTTTCATAGCACTGACTACGACCAGCCAGAAGACACGATTGTCACACAGCAAATTCTGCACGTCCGCCAAATCGTTGAATACCAGTTTCCCCAACAAACGCGGAGAAGGTGGGGGTTCAAGGGGTTCTTGGTGCTTTCTGGGGTTTAAATTACCCACAGCACCACCAGGAACTCCGACGAAACACGGGTGTTTTTTCCGACAAATTGCAAAGTCACGAATTTTCCCTTTAGAACCGCGCCCTCCCCCCGTTGACCCATATGTGCACGCCCGGAAACTACGTTTTTCGGGCCATCGGGCTGGCACGCACGTCGAATCGGCTGCCAGAGAGGGCGACGCGAAAGAAGTAGAGGTAACGAGACAACGAAGCGGATGGGTTCTTCTAGTCTTTCTCTCTCTCTCTCTTTCTCTTTCTCTTGCCCTTCATTTTCGTTGCGCATGCGGCGGCGGACGTCCCGCAGCCGTAGCAGCAGCCATAGCATGCTACACAGTAGCAGAGAACCGTAGCATGTCACAAAGATGCGCCCGTTGCATGCCACACGTCCGGCGCAGCTAGCAATGCACGCTGAAATGCTAGTGCGCTTCACACGCTGCTCAGTCGACAAGAGAAAGGAGCGAAAAAGAGCTGCACTTTGGATAACCCGCGAAGATACTTGTTGCGAGTCCACAAGCCTAGCCCGGGATGTCACACCACCGGGCCTCCGTAGACTTGTGCACTGCCCCGTCTCCCAACGTCAAAGACCGGCAACACAGAAGGACAGAATACGGGGCCCGACGCCGAGCCGGAAGACCCGCCGGTGAACAGCTTGACCGTCGACGCCCTCTGGGTGAAGAACCTTCTCCAGACTTGGTGCCACGCGGACTCCGGGGAGCCGCCCGACTACCGCGACAACCTGTTCCAGTGGGAACTGGACGTGGCCCTGCGGGAGGAAGCAGCCGGCGACGACGGCGGGGCCACCCTGCTGCAGGCACACTGCTTCAAAGGAGGCCGGCTCCGGCAGGTCTCGGCGCAGCTACCGCCACAACCTGTTCCAGGGGGATTTGGGTCCGAGAAGACTCAGATACTTACAAAACATTGCTGCTTTTTAAAGAACTCATTTGACGACAGTCTTTCGGAGACTCTAAAATCCCAGATTCTCAAGCGAACCTCAACTCTATAACAGAAGGAAAGGAGAAGGGGTCGAAAAGACTCTAAACTAACAGAGAAGACAAAATGGACGACAGCCAGCAACCACCGCCCGAAGAAACCGCGGGGCCGGCGCCCGACGCCGAGCCGGAAGACCCGCCGGTGAACAGCTTGACCGTCGACGCCCTCTGGGTGAAGAACCTCCCCCAGACTTGGTGCCACGCGGACTCCGGGGAGCCGCCCGACTACCGCGACAACCTGTTCCAGTGGGAACTGGACGTGGCCCTGCGGGAGGAAGCAGCCGGCGATGACGGCGGGGCCACCCTGCTGCAGGCACACTGCTTCAAAGGAGGCCGGCTCCGGCAGGTCTCGGCGCAGCTACCGCCACAACCTGTTCCAGGGGGATTTGGGTCCGAGAAGACTCAGATACTTACAAAACATTGCTGCTTTTTAAAGAACTCATTTGACGACAGTCTTTCGGAGACTCTAAAATCCCAGATTCTCAAGCGAACCTCAACTCTATAACAGAAGGAAAGGAGAAGGGGTCGAAAAGACTCTAAACTAACAGAGAAGACAAAATGGACGACAGCCAGCAACCACCGCCCGAAGAAACCGCGGGGCCGGCGCCCGACGCCGAGCCGGAAGACCCGCCGGTGAACAGCTTGACCGTCGACGCCCTCTGGGTGAAGAACCTCCCCCAGACTTGGTGCCACGCGGACTCCGGGGAGCCGCCCGACTACCGCGACAACCTGTTCCAGTGGGAACTGGACGTGGCCCTGCGGGAGGAAGCAGCCGGCGATGACGGCGGGGCCACCCTGCTGCAGGCACACTGCTTCAAAGGAGGCCGGCTCCGGCAGGTCTCGGCGCAGCTTGCCGCGCAGATAAAAGGCCCCGGAGCTGGAACCGGCGCCGAGAGCGACAGCGGCAGCGCCGCCGTCGGCGTCCCGTCAACCGTCGCCCGCCCGGAACCCAGCGACAACGACGCCAGCCCCGCGTCCGCCGCCCCCGAAGCCTCCTCCGCGTTGCAAACCGCGGCCAGCGCTTCTTCGTCCGCCCAATCCTTCGATACCCCCCAAACAGCCGTCATCTGGTACTCCACCCCGGACACGCACGATCCCCCCGAAGCCCAAGACCCGCCCGCACCCCCCCTCGACGCCGCCTACGAGCAGCCGACCCACAGCCGGACCTTCCCCCTCCCCGCGAAGGCCAGCACCCACGTCCAAAACCTCCTCGAGCAAGCCGTCGAGCAAACGCCGTCGACCGGTTGCCTGCAGTTCACCATCCGGCGGGCGCTGAACCCCGCGAAGGTGCAGCCCGACTGGGAGGACGCGAACGAGGCGTATTACACCTCGAAAGGCCAGTTCCCGCTGCTCCCGTTCGCCGAGCCCGGAACGACCACCTTCGTGTACTGCCTCCCGCTGGCCCCGTCAGAGGACCCCGCGGCGAAGGCCGACGACAAAAAAGGGAAGAAGCCGCCGCCCAAAAAGCCGGCCAAAGGCGCGGTGGCACCGCCCGCGTTCCTCTCCGCCGAGGACGAGCCGGTGGCAGCAGGGCCGGCGGGGGAGAAGGTGCACCCGTACGAGGCGCGGGCGACGTGCCTGTGCGTGCGGGTCTCGTTCGAGAGGCCGCTCGTAACCCTGCCGGGGAAGCGGCTGAAGCCGTCGATCGTGCCGGCCGACATCATCCCCGCGCGCGTCAAGCCGGCGCAGGTCGCGATGGAGGCGACGAAGGCGTTCGGCCACGACGTGCTCGAAATCGTCGGCTCCGTCGTCGCAGACTACAGGCAGTTCTCCGCCCAGCAGCAGCAGGGGGAGGGCCCCGACGCCAGCGACCCGCTAGTCCCGCGGCCGCCGTTCGACGCGTCGGAGGACCACCGCAAGACCTTCCTCCACTTCCTCTCAAGCTCCGGCCGGTCGTACGCCCACCGCGAAAAGCTGAAGCACTGCATCGTCCGCATCGTCAAGGAGAAGTTCGCGAAGAAGCCGGGGACCTCCAAGTCTGCATTTCCTCTCAAACCTCTCTCCCCCTTACATGGTAACTGGCTTCATTGTCCACACAGGGAAAGTACATGCGTACACCGTGCTGCGAGAAAACAATGACTGGGTGTGTTACGACGACCAGCAAGTGTCCCCATCAAGTTCACAACAAACGGTTACATCGTTTCCCTGGAGAAAGCTTAAACACTTTCACTCCTTGAAAGTGATGCCCCGTGGCGGTTGGTTACGAGCCACACATGCATCCAAACCCTCTCCTTTTTTTAAAACTTGATTTTTTCTTTGAACCAACCACACCCTGAAGGCTGTGTGAAGTTCTCTAATCGACTTTCGTGGTGCATCAACTCCCTCAGTGAAACTGTGAGAAGGAGAAACACACAAAACCAAGTTGTGCTCGCACCGGAACAGGACTGAAAATCCCCATCCAAAGGATCCACTGATGAGCTCTGACTTTGGATTGGTCTGCGTTCAAGAGCGAAATCTGAGACGAAGAACGAGGGATACACAACCCCGGTGAAAGTATCCCCGGGGCTAGTCCCTCAAGGTTTCATGGTTCGTCGGGGGTGCAGTATTCATTAGCTCGTCTTGTGCGTGGGAGTGCCCCCCCTATTATAGGTAAGCCGTCGGTCAAACTAAACTCACTCGCAGGGCGGTCATGGAAAGATTCTACAACGAACTGTACGTCTACTTGCTGGATCAGATGCACTTCACGCTGAACAAAGCCTTGTCTCGGTAAGTACTTTGTTTCCTTTCTTTTTTAGAAACCTTTTCTCCTTTCCTCCTTCACTTTCACAGGTGTCACGGCAAGTTTTGGCAGCCGCTGCTTAACAAAATATGACGTGTGCGGCTTTGGATTTACATCTGAATGACACCTCAATACAAAAAAGTAAAAGAATAAAACAAAACTACGCATTCCTTTCTTGGACGCCGGGTCAGAGCTACATTGCCAGTTCAGATGACGTGTTTCCCTGCGACACCTTAATTTAGCGGGTGCAACCCATTGCGACCGTGATCTACCGCGAAAAAAAACAGCAAACGTTGGCAGCCGCCCGGCCAGGGACAAGTCCACCTTCCGCAGGACTTTCTCCAACACGAGACAGAAGAACAACGGCCCGAGTGGGTCCCCCTGTTGCACTCCGCACTCGGACCAGACCACTTCCTCCCCGAAGGAAAGCCGTGACCTGCGCCCGTACGCCGCTATCGCGTATGGCAGGAGGCCTGGGGCGCTCTCGGCCACTGCCTGCAAGATGGCCTCCCTGCTCACCTTGTTAAAGGCGTTCTGCAGGTCCACCTTCAGGATCCCCCGCCCTTGGCCGTCGCGCCGGTACGCCTCTCCCACGCACCGCATCGCGCAGACCATGGCGTCGGCGCCGGACTTCATCCCGACCCCGGTCTGGCCGCACCTCTCCAGGATGGGCTTGACCGCCTGCACCACGGACTTGTCCCTGGCCAAGATCTTGGCCGCCATCCTCCTCAGGACCTCTCCACAGGCGATGGGCCGGAGACCCCCGTCCTTCTCTTCTCGAGGGCCACTAGCCTGGCCCCAAACCCGTGCGGCCGGGCCTCGTCCGGGAGGCTCCCGGCAGCAGTGTCTTGCCTAGACATACAACGAAAACTCCCCCCTTTCTGCATAACATCTTTCTTCGAAGAAGACCTGATGCCAGCACCAATCGTGCACGAGAGGCAGTGTTCTGCCTACAAATTAAGCTAAGATTGTCATCCCAGAAAATCCACAACCACGCAGCTGAACTTCGCGAATACATAAATATCAAGCGAACGACAACTCTAAATAAGAACCACCCTAGTCTGACACAAGTTGTCAACCGAAAAAAAAAGTATAACCTGTCGAACGACACCTATCTAGCGAAACAAACCCACAGGGACGAGCTCGGGCCGGCGGCGTTCAAACCCGACGAGGACCGAAACGACAAGTGGCTGCGGCTGGCGACCGAGGCGGAAGCCGTGCAGGAGGAAGCGATGGCCGAGCGGTTCCACCAAGAGCGGCTGGTCCACGCGCCGGCGGCTGCCGGCGGGCAGCAGGAGTCGCCCGCCGCGTGGGGCGACTACGCCCGGTACTGCCTGCGCATCCGCGACGGGATCAAGGCCGAGCAGGCCTTCAAAGAGGCCCTCGCCATCGAAATGGCGCACGTCCCCTCCCTCCTCGGCTACGGCCTGCTCCTCCTCTGCAACGGGCGGCTGAAGGAGTCCGAAGTCTTCCTCCAAGCAGCCGTCGACGCCGACATGTCCTCCCCACTCGCCTGGGGAGCCCTAGCGCTGTACTTCGAAGTAGCCCTCCTCCACCCGGCCGAAACGCCGGAGCAGCAAGATGAACACAGGCACTGGGGTAAACACGCCCGCACCCAAGCCGCACGCGCTTCCGCCGAAGGTGGGGGCACGGTTGCCGCGGCGCCGGAGTCTCTCGACCTTCAGCTCGCCGGTGTGACCCTGGATCTTCACCTAGAACCGCTCACGCAGCACTGCATCGACAACGTCAACCGGGCGGCCGGCGGCTCGGCCGTGCGCGCGCTCGTGGTGGAAGGCCGGATGCAGTTCCAAATGAAGGAGAACGACAAAGCGCGCGAGCGCCTGGAGGAGGCGGTGAAGCTCAACGGGGTCCCCACCGCCGAACTCCACATCCTGCTTGGCGACGTCTACTCCGCCATGGGGCAGGGCGAAGTCGCGGTCGCAAAGCCCGACGGGTCGGAGCACTGCATGGACGCATGCGTCCTCGCGCGTGACCACTACACGGCGGCGATGGAAATCGACGAGGCCCAGGTCCCCGGGCAGGTGTACGCACGGCTGGGCAACCTGTACAGCGCCCTAGGGCGGTATTCGGACGCTGCCGACGCGTTTGTGCTCGCGGCGAGGAAGTGGCCGTGCGGGGTGACCTGGATGGGTTTGGGCATCTCGTGCTATCGACTCGAGCGCTACGAGCACGCGGAGCAGGCGCTGAACGAGAGCAACCTGCTGAACAACCTGAACCCGAAGACCTGGGCTTACGTCACGCTGGTGTGCCTCCGCCGGTCCGACGGGAAATCGCGGCACGAAGAGGCCGACCAGGCCTTCCACCAGGCGCTTAACCTCGGCCTTGCCGATCACGCACTCCTCGCAGAGGTTGGGGCTGAGTACCTGCGGAGCAATCGGGTCCATCTCGCGGAAGCCGCCCTCTCCCGGTCTCTCCACGTTAAAGATGCCCCGAAGGTCCATCTCATGCTCGCCAACGCGCTGCTCCTCCTCAAACGCTACGACGAGGCCGCCCGCGAGTTCACGGCCGTCGTCGACGCTTCCCCCCACGAGCCCGACCGCGCGAAGGCGCGCGAGATGCTGGAAACCATGGCTAAGTACCTCGAATAATACTGCAGGGAATAGTTGACTAGACCTCTTGAATTTGTGCTAACCACGATTTGGGGAGTCGGGAGAGCCTACAAAGTCATATGCAGGACCGACCCCCCCCGTTCGTGATCGCCCCCTCTCCCCAATACCCAACGACACACGGGCACTTTGAAGGTTGGTCAGAATCCCTGACCTGAGAAGGCACTCTTCCACCAGGTCTTAGCCTCGGCCTTCCCAACCACGCACCACCCGCGGAGGTTGGGGCTGACTACCTGCGGAGCAATCGGGTCCATCTCGCGGAAGCCGCCCTCTCCCGGTCTCTCCACGTTAAAGATGCCCCGAAGGTCCATCTCATGCTCGCCAACGCGCTGCTCCTCCTCAAACGCTACGACGAGGCCGCCCGCGAGTTCACGGCCGTCGTCGACGCTTCCCCCCACGAACCCGACCGCGCGAAGGCGCGCGAGATGCTGGAAACCATGGCCAAGTACCTCGAATAATAGAGAGTCTCGTGCCATTCCCCCTCGGCAACCTTTTTCAGTGCAAACAAGCCGCAAGCCTTGCTTTTTCTTCGCGGGCTGGCCACCCCTCCCCCCCCAATACCCAACAACACATGGGCACTTTGGGCTGAGAAAGACAATCAGGGAGGAAGTCGAACGCGGGTCGCACACACGAAGGCAAGATCTCACAGGGGACAGAAAATGTCCTTCACAACGACACCACAGGCCATGGCCAGCAAGCTCGTCCTACATGCGGATGTCCAAGAGGGGGAAGGTTTTGGCAGAACGATTCTGGCAAATTGTGTGTATGCGACCTATACCGTATTCTGAGGCCGAAAGGTGCCCAAATCCATCCGGGTGGCCGTGTCAGCGGCGACTCTGCGGGCGGAATGAATGTGTGCCGACGGTTGGCCGCGCGAGAAAATGAGCAGTCTTGTTGTGTTGAACACGGCCCCCACGTCACCGGCTTTGCTTTCCACGGCGCGGTGCTCCTGTAAAAAAAAAAAAAAAAACGAAGGGAAAGAGAAGTCATTTTCGTTTCCGTTCGTGTCTCAGCAACGTGCGCACACAACACGGCGGAAGCAGCGAATTCTGGCAGAAAAGCTGCGCCACGGCACGTCGGCCCCGAGTTTTTTAACTAGTAGCACGGGTGGTCCTGGCTGTGACGAGCTACGAACAGCCGCCTGACAAGCCAGACTCACACCGCTGTCCTGTCTGCAGACATTCAGGTCCCGCGCTGATGATAGCGAAACACGGCGCAGGCGGGACCAGTGCGGTGTTGAGCACATATCCATTCCAAGCGCGTTCTTGCAGTATCCCCATCCCCCTGTGCCAGCAAGTTCGTCTCGAATGGCTACATCGTCTCCCTTGAGAAGGTGTAAACACTTTCACTAAGTGAAAGCAGTGCCCCGTGGCGGTTGGTTACGAGCCACAACAAAACCCGACCCCCTTTTTTAACTTACGAAGGAAGGATGCGACGAACAATGAAACCAGAAAGTTGTGATAGCACCGGAACAGGACCGAAAGTCCCCGTCCAAAGGACCCACTGATGAGCTCTAACTCTGGATTGGTCTGCGTTCACGAGCGAAACCCGAGACGAAGAACGAGGTGCACACAACACCGCGGTGAAAAACAATAAAGAGGACTAGTCCCTCAAGGTTTCATACCCCACTTTGGGAGCCGTCAACTCCCCTTTTTACCCCTTTTTACCTCTTTCTATTTTGCATCCCTTTCCTAGACAACATCTTCCTCGAAGAAGACTTGATGCTAGCATCAACCATGCATGAGAGGCAGTGCTCTGCCTAAACATTAAACTAAGATTTTCCCCCCCATACAACAACAGGAACACGAAAAGAGAAGATAAACAGACGGTGTGTATCCTGGGCCCCCTTCCCCCCCCCCCACCTCTCAAGCAGCATCCGTACTCTCTCCTGGCTCTGGAGGGTGCGTGTGCTCGTTGAGCCGTGCGGGGATGAGCCTTTATGATGCATTGGGCGAAGAACTGTCGGCCGCGGCAACGAGCCTAGAGCTAACGCCACCAGAGCAGCTGTCGCGGCAGGAGCTGATCAAGAAGACTAAGCGGCTTGTGAGGCAGGTGTTTCCAAGCTGCACGGTTGAGATCTATGGTAGCTGGGCAACGCACCTCGCACTGCCGAGCAGCGATATCGACTTCGTGGTCCTCGGCGTCAAGGAAGGGAGGGAGAAGATGCTCGACAAGGTCGCGCGGGCCTTCAAGAAGGGCGGCCTCCTCACGACCGCGGTCGTCTCGACTGCCCGCGTGCCCGTCGTGAAGTTCACCTGCCCTCAAACCAAGCTCCGCGGCGACATCACCTTCGACATCCCGCACTGGTCCGACTCCGTCAGCCTCGTACGCGACAACATAGCCGCCCATGAGAGCTACCATGCACGGTACACACCTTTTCTTCTTCTTTCATGTTGCTACTGTACGTAGGTACCAGGGAAAGCCTGCAACACGGGAGCCAAGCTTCACGTGTTCGGCGGTACTGCAGAGCCACGGGCCTACGGGTCAAGTAGCTACCGACTTCCCAAACTAAAGCATCAAGGCGTGGCGCACCTTGGGGCTTGGCGCTCGCGCTGACCACAAGCTCGTCGAGACGGTCAGCCACAGGGCAGAGCGGACGGGGTTGTAGCACTGTGCAGCCTCCGACTCAAGCTTTGCTAGCTGTGGTTGACCGTCAACGTTCCTGGACCCTTGGCGGCCTTTCTCTCTCTCGCTACTGTACGAGAAGATTAACACAAATTCCGACGACGACTGTACTCGAAGAGTAACACTATTCCGACGACGACTGTACTTGAAGATCGACACTATTCTGACGACGACTGTACTCGAAGATTGACACATTCCGACGACGACTGTACTAGGTTATTCCCCCGTTGCAAGCCCGAGAAATCCTAGTACTTTTACCCCTCGCCCGAGGCCTGAGGCGACACGTTCGTGGCAGACACTTTGTCGTAGTCTTTCTGTCACCTCCGGCGTCATCTCTTTAAACCGAAGATCGGTACGGAAGATTGTGTATCGTGCAAGCGTTACCCCTTATGCTCTACGCGAGGTTTCTGTTCCCGCTGAGCTTGGTTTAGAACGTGTGACAGGTGACAGCTGTGCCGCCCGAGTGCCAATTCAGGTAAACCTTTTCCCCCAGAAAGGTTCGTAGCCTGTGCACGCGAAGAACAATGCTGGTCGTCCAGTACTGCGTTTGGGGGACAAGACTCTTGATCTTGCCCGAGTGATTCACCAGATGTCATTCATTCCTGGAGGGCCCCCTCGCCTTTCGTCCGTACGCTTTTCCCCCTAGGCATACATCCGATACGACTCGTATTCTCGCGTATTCTCGTATTTGGGGGGTCGCGGCCCCGATTCTCGCAAAATTCTCGCATATTCTCGCAATTCTCGTATGATTCTCGCATATTCTCGCACGTGAGAATATGCGAGAATGAGGTTACTCACAGTACGGGATGCTTGAACACATGAGAAACCGGCAGGAATCAACGTTTTAGGTCGTCTCCGAGGCTTCCGCGGCGCATTTCACCACCACTGGGCCTCCGAACTTCTCCAGCTGCTGCTTCCTCTGTGTAGTGAACTTTCCTTTCCTCCTCTGCCTTCACTGCCACAGTTCGTTTCGGCTGTTCGTGGATGCAGGCTTTCAAAGCTGTTTGTGAACTCGGAAACCGGATTTGCCTGTGCTTTTAGCGTTATTTGTGGAGTAGGTCTCCTTGACTCGCTGTCGCTGGGCTCGCTAGATTCCAAGGGCTC
>JAPJBO010001136.1:0-65186 GCA_030068145.1 Diplonema papillatum | reverse complement strand
CGTTTCCGTTTCCGTTTCCTTCTTTTTGGCGGTGGATGGAAACGCCGTTTCTTTTCAAAAGAAACGGCTGGTATGCCACTAGTATACTGGCTGAAGGTCCGACCGGAAATGTGTTCCGAACGGCGGACCCCGCAATCCAGTGGGAAACCATGGACAAGGAGGCTCCGAAAAAGAGGGAGGAAAGAAGCATAAGAGTTGCGACCGCGCAACCACACGCATCCGGTTGTGATGACTTTGAGGTCTGCAGCTCTTTATACCAATGGCTGTTGTGGCGACGATGCTCTGTTGATGCGAGGCCGTTGGCCAACGCGCTGAAGACGATCGGGAAAGCACATCCGCTTCCAATAATAGGCTATACAGATACGATCGTTCAGGACAGCGGGAGCTCCGCCGCACCACAGGCTACAAGACCGGGGTTTTCAGCGGTGTAAGACAAAGAGGGAGTGCAAGCAGCATCAAGAGGTGAGAAGGGCACACGTATGCCGGGGCAATGTTGAACCCGCCAGAAAAGCGATGGCCACGCAGTAACGTGTGTGTTAAACATCGATTGCCACAGTGCACCTTGCATACAACGACGGGTGGCAACCGTCACCGGAAGGGGCACCATCGGGCGGTGTTGTCGGAGCATAGACAGCGACGGCAGGAAGAACCACCGACAATGCAGAAGAGGACTGCAGATTCAAAAAGCCCCACGCGGCACGGCCGCCGATACAAGTAAACATGAGAACGTGGGTTGGAAGCAGCAGAGGACGAAGTGGTAGGCACAGAAGAGTGGAATCTGGTGCAAGAAAACCTCAGCATCCGCATGTAACGACATTCTGCATCATTAGCTTGTGGTTTCCTATTTGCTCGTCTCAGATCGCCGACGAAAGAAAGCGGTGAGCATCAGCGACTGCTCTGCACAAACGAGACCGCGACGACACACAAGAAGGGGCCGAGCCAAGTCGAAGAACAGCCCAGGAAGGGCCCTGAAGAGTCAGAGAGCCCGCCAGAAGACGGAGGAAGAGAAGTGCCCGCTGGTAGATCAAAAGAAGAAGGTGATCCCGCCCTCTGAAAGGAAAGCCAAAATTTGGCTGGAAACGGACACCCGACGGACACACAGAAGGACCCGCGAAGTGGTATCCTATAGGACCCCTCAGCACGAGGAGCCTTCCGGCGTTTCTTTTAAAAGAAACGGAAACGTTTCCGTTTCCGTTTCCGTTTCCATATTTCGAAAAAAAAACTAAAAGAACGGCGTTTCCATCCAACCACGCCCCCCCCCCCCCCCCCCCCCCCCCCAGTGCTGATCGCTATATATTAAAAGTACTCCGTTTCCTCCAGATGAATCCGTTCTCCTCGTTTTCGAAATCGAAACCCACTTTTGCGGAAAAAAAGGTCATTCCCCACCAAAATGTTTTCCTGCACTTTTTTGGCAGGGAAATGTACTTAGCAACTTTTGAGCAAAGTCAGTTTCCCCGAAAACCAAGATTCCTGCAATGCACTCAAAAATCAGCCAAAATCTGGAAAATTGGCCCAAAAAGTGAAAATTCGGGCCGATTGGGCCGATTTACCATGTGCTTTCCCCAAAATGCCAAATACCCCCCAAAAACTGTTTTTCAGGCAAATCCGCTGGGAAACGTACTTAGAGAATTTCGAAAAATACGGCACCAAGAAAACCACGAAAGGGCAGATTTTCCCGGTTTCAGCCTGTGTTTTGCACGTCAAATTTCAGGCCTCACAGACGAACTGAGGACGGAGTGGAAAGATCCATCGCGAAAGAGCGCGTTTAAGGGGGTCCCCGGAAAAAAGGTGGGGGGGTGCCCGGCCACCAGGTGCACCAAACAGGACCCCCCCCCCCCCCTTCCAAATTTAGCAGACGTTGGCGTTGCCCGTTGCACCCCCCAATCCTTAGTGCGCCCCCTGCCCCCCCCTTCACACACACACACAAACCAGACTCACACCGCAGTCCTGTCTGCAGACACTCAGGTTCCACGCTGATGATGGTCCGCCTTATGTGTCCGTGGCTTAAAGGACCGAAACACGGCGCAGACGGGACCAGTGCGGTGTTGAGCACATATCCATTCCAAGCACGTTCTTGCAATCCCCCCATTCCAGTAGGGTACTTCGCGTAACGCGACTTGCTGCCCTCAGCACGCAGGATAACTTCCTCGCACTCTTTTCCTTTTGGTACTTCAACCATTGGTGCTGCACACGGCAACCCCATGTCCACTGTGCTCTGCGGAGTTTACTTCGCAGATTGCCACCGTAAAAAGAAGACAAGTCAGTGCTGCCTAGCGAGTCGCAGTCACCATCAGGGCGAGTGCCCTGAGTTTTTTAACTGATTGCTCAGACACGGTTGTAGGGGCCTCTCCCCGTAACGGATTCGCCTGTGCTCTGGTAGGACGGGTGGTCCTGGCTGTGACGAGCTACGAACAGCCGCCTGACAAACCAGACTCACACCGCAGTCCTGTCTGCAGACACTCAGGTTCCACGCTGATGATGGTCCGCCTTATGTGTCCGTGGCTTAAAGGACCGAAACACGGCGCAGACGGGACCAGTGCGGTGTTGAGCACATATCCATTCCAAGCACGTTCTTGCAAACCCCCCACCCCCCAGTGCTGATGCTAAGGCCCTAAACTCGGCATCGTTGTCAGCCGGACGGCAACATTTGCAGGGATTATCCTGTATGGTTAAAAAAATTCTGAAAACAGGCCGGTGAAAAAAGATTTTTTAACCATGGGGATTTCTGGTGAAAACTTTTTGGCAAGGGACCCAGGCTACAGGCTCAGATCCTGGAGTCGTAGTTGCTGTTTTGTGTACAGCCTGCCAGCGATGTGGTCCAGAAATATCTCTGGGGCCATGAGGGGCGTTGGGATTAGCGTGTTGGGGGGCGCCTGTCGTGAGCAGCTTCGCCCTGCCTCGATTCGTTGGAAGGCGTTGAGGCCATCATGCCGTCCAGATTGTGTTTTCCATCACACGCAGTAATCAGTCACTGGAGGATCGTTTGCTATCCTGAAGCTCACAGGCCTGAAAGGATTTTGAAACTGTCGCTTGCCGCATTTGGTTTTAGTGGTGCTGCCACTGGCCCTGATGACAATACATTGCAGTACGACTACAGCAACTGGAAGGGACCGAAGTTGGAGAAACAGGCTCTCCTGAGAGGTGTCCAGCAGGGAACCGGGACGAACAGGTTGAAAAAGGCGCAGCTCTTTGGGACACTGCTTGCTTCAGCAATCCCAGCTTTCCCACGCGCAGCGTGGGAAAAAATTTTTTCTGGCCATATCAAAGACTTTGTAACGGATTTTTTCAGAATTTCGGGGATTAGAATAACCCCTGAACATTTGGGCCAAAAAAAAAATTTTTTTTTTCTGACCACCCACCGTGGTGACCACCTTAGAGAGTGACAGGTAGCGTCCCCCCCTCCACAGTGGAAATAGCCTGTACACGGTGCAGTAAAGGCTTTCACTAGTAAATTTACTAGTGGTTTTACAAGTGAAAATGGTTTACAAGTGCACTTGTAAAATCTACAAGTGCACTTGTAAAATTTACAAGTGATTTCAGGTGTTTTGGCAGGTGTTTTGGGGTGAAACAAGAAGAAACTGTGGCAAGTGAAGCACACATTCAGAAGAACCGGCTTCCTTTTCACCTAACTCGTCAAAATGGGGCTGGGAGAGCAGAGCAAAGTGTCACCCCAGTGCTTGAGAGCCCCGCGCTTAGGCAGACCGCGTCAATCCAGGTTTCCCCCACTCCAAGGCAAACGTGAACACTCGAACACGACCCCCCTGTGGCTCGATGCGGTGGGAACACGGGACAATAACATCGGAAGAGACGGAGCGCGAGGGAGGAGGCGTCCTTGTCCTCTCAGAGCAGAGTCGTGCACAGGTACGTCCTGGTACCACAAATAGATGGGCGCCATTGCACGGCAAAAGATGCTCGGGTATCTTGCGTTTGGCCCTGGAGGTTACGAATATCTCTGCCTGCGTGCGTCCTATGCCAGACAGGCTTGGCATCCATTTTGTGGACTGAGTCGTGGGGAACAATGCGGTCAACTCTGAAAGGCAAGTACCGTAAACGGAAATAAGTTGGACCGGAAAAAATAGTCCAACTCACCTATTTTGGGCTCTGGTCGTCCAACTTTTGTCCGGTCAACTTTTTTTTGGGGGTTCTGTGTACTTCGTGCAGTTTTGCGGCTGGCACTCGCTCCACTCCGTAGTCGCGCATGGGTCCGCCGCCAGGAGTTCCCGAACACTGCGCGGCGCTGCGTAACCCGCTGAGTTCCCTCCAGCAACTTGCAACGAAGCACCCTGGCCATGGTTTTGTGGTGGAATCACAAGATCTTCCTTGCGTGGAAGGATGTTTGATCGCGACCGGTCAGTGCCGAGGGTGGACCAAGATGCGTCCACCGTCTGTCCCATTGCTTTGGTAGAGTGCAAACGCAAAACTGCAGAGTGCAACGAGGTGGCTCGAGGTTGGCTGACCGTGAAGGAAAAAGTATGAGCCGCCAATAAACGACGATCTTGGTACGCTCAAGAAGAAACCCACGCATCTCTCGCGCCTGACTACCCATTTGTCAAGGGACATTTCTTTACCTGATGCCCATCGACCCAACCCCGCTTAAGTGGATACGTGCCTGGGCGGAAACGACCGGGCAAAATGGTCCAATTGCTTTGGTCGTCCGCGGTCTAACTTTTGTCCCGTCCAACATATTTTCGGTCCAACATATTTCTGGTCCAACTTTCTTCTGCTTATGGTATGGAAGATCCACGGGGGGTTTCGAGGACTGGAGGATTCTTGTCACACGAGGGTGCTAGGGGAAGTTGTCTGGGCTGTTGCCGTGAGATTAGTCCTTGGGGTTTGGGGGTTGCTTGGTCGGGTCGGGGTGTTGGGAACGAACGCGGTGTGCCTACTGCTTCATTTTATTGTCGTTGATTCTTGGGGTGTTGCTGCCGCTGCCGTGCTTGCGTTCTCACCTTCTTCCTATGCTTGTAGGGCCCATGTTGCCCACTCAGCGCACTTGACTCCCGGGCAGCTGGCACGCGTAGAGCCACACTCCGGATTACCGCGTGGTTCCCTTCGCATAGGCGTCCAGGGCCTGCATTCGGGTGGGTGCCCGAACACCGGCCTTTGGTCCGCCTCCGGCTGAAACCATCTAAGGTGCGCTGTGTCGCCCGCTGTCAGAATGTGTTGAGAGGTGGCCTTTTCGTTGCACCCACCTAAACCACATATCTCCGTTGTGCCGTTTTGTAGAATCGATTGCCTCACTAGCGCACTGCTCCGCTGGACCTCCGGAGTTGGTGCAGCGTCTTGCCGTTGATGCTGCTCTGTGGCGCGTTTAGTCGCTCTCGGAGTCTGCGGTTCCTCTGATGCTCGAGGGTCCCCCGTGCAAACCTGCCGATCCATCTGCACTAGGCCGGCGGCATCTTGGGCGCATACATATTGAAGGCCTGCATCATGGTAGACCGGAAGTATTCGCAACAGTCAGGTGGCCGCTTCTGCCCAGGGTTCCCCGCTCCCCGCTCACGTCGCCATTGTAGAGTGTGTTTCACTGTTGTGAATTTTGCACGGCACCACTCACAGTGCGTCTCTCTTGCCTCCGTTTCTTCTCATTTTGTAGACGCTTTTCCTCGGCAGCTGTCAACTAGCTCAACAAAAGTCTCAGGGCAAAGGGGCTGGACAGTGCGCACAGTTCCAGTTGGGTGCGCGCTGCTCCTCTCATCCTTTTTCAACGGCGCGGCTTTATATCAGGGGAGATGATTCCCATCAAGGCCCCAACAACCCTGCCCAACTCAGTCCGAGGGGTAGTGCACATCGACCAAACCTCCCCAGTTTTCGATGTCGCAATTTTTCACGCAAAACCCCCTATAAATCACTGTTTTGGACTGAAAACCACCTGAATTCACTTGTAATTTTTACTAGTGCACTAGTAAAATTTACTAGTGCACTTGTAAATTTTACTAGTAAAAGTGTAAATTTTGCTAGTAAAATTTACACTTTTACTAGTAGTTGTATTTGCTGGGGGAGGATAGAGAAATCCGGGGTTTCAAAAGTCTGGGTGCTGAAAGTCTGGGTACAGGCACTTGGGGGTCAACATTGGAGGAAATTCGGCAAAAGCTTTGCGGGACGGAAAGAGCCATCCTGGCATGTATCGGCACCTTTTCTACACTCGATACAGCCTAAAATCTGGCCCCCAGATGGCACTTCAGACTTTGGAAAAACCACTCCGCCAGGAATCGAAGCAGCACCCTCAGCACATGTGGGTGTGGGAACCGCTGGACCACGGGCTAAAAAAAAGCGGGCCATTTCTTTTTGGGCTCGGGTGGTTCTCAAAAATTATTGAACCTGAATCCGTGGAAAATGTCAATGACAGCGAAATCAAGCAGTAAGATTAGACTCCCCGCTTCAGGAGTGTTCCACATTAAACTTCTCTCGAAAAAAAAAATTTTTTTTTCACTACCGAGAGCAGTGCTCCCGCTTACCTCCGAAATGCCGGAGGAAGCCTAAATCAGGAAAAGGTTTTTTTTTTTTTTTTTGGCGCTGTCGCAGTGTCGCGCTTTTTTAGCAGTGTCTGTCAGTGCTCCCAGGGTGAGCTGGAGCTAGAGATGGGTTGCTCCACCACAACCAAAATGCGCGTGAATCCGCACCACACCCGCTTTTTTCACTGTAGCTTTGACTCCAGCTTCTGAGATTGGATCCCACCGCCAACCCCCCAACATGCCAGAGGAAGCAAACACCAGCAATTTCATGCTGTTCGTGCAGTGCACAAGCTGGGTAGTGACCCTGGATGGTAGGCTGGTAGGCAGTGTCAGCCGAAGGTGCTGAGCATTGGAAATCCCCACAAGCGAGATCTCATGCCGGGATATCACTGCACTCCTTATAAATTTGATATGAATCCTTTGCCAGTGGACACTTGGACGAAACGAGACAAATGATGAGATAGTCCTACATAGTCAAGAATACCTGCGCCGCAGGCGCGGAAAAAAATTGGAGGCCTTGTCAGGGGCAGTACGAAGATCCCGAAAACTGGCATGGTGTCACACACAGCGGTCTGCCCAAAGAGTATTTGAGAGCACAAAGACTCCTGATAAGCATGAGGATAGACACTGTCCTTCCCTCTTCACAGTTTTGTGGTGGACTCAGTCAGTTTTGACGCCAAATGTGACACCATGCTCGCACCATCAGCCACATCTTGTGCCCCAGGCGCGGTTTTTTGAAGCAGTCCATGCCGCAGGTGCCAAAGTCACACAGAAAGATTCGGCAAAGACTTCATGACCAGTACTAGTCGCGAGCTACACCCACGGGTTCACTCCTACGCCAGGTACCAGGCCGGAGGAATTCCTCAGGTCCCCCCGGAGGAATTCCTCCGGAGGAATTCCTCCGGGGCATTTTTCAGCACCTTTTTTTTTGGAGGAATTCCTCCGGTTTTTTCCTTAGCGGGAGCACTGACCGAGAGCGACGACGTCACGCACTTCGAAAAGCGCAACGTTCGTTTCTACCCGCAAACCTCTCTGAGCTATTCTACACTCTTCTCTACGTAGAGCCATGGTGCGACCAATGGACCGGTACGGTTTACAGGGCAACTCCTGCTCAACTTGTAAGACGTGGGGAGCCCAAGAGCACTCACCTATCCTGGCGAGAACTTGGTGTCGGTCACAAATTGTTTCGAACCTGACTCGTCTAAGCGAGCAAATAGAGTGTACACGAAAGAAGCCATGCATGCCCCCCCCAAACCCACCCAGTACGTATTAGCTTTAAAAGAACCCATTCGACGAAGGTCACCCGGAGACTCTAAAATCCCGGATTCTCAAGCGAACTATAACTCTGAAAAGAAGCTGCTCTCGAGTGGGGAAGCCCGTGGAAACCCCTGCGAACCCCCTGGGATTCGAACCGTCGTCCGGCTGTTTGGTAATCTGTCGTCCCACCTCTACCACCGGCGTTCTGTTCTGTTCTGTAGGGCGGAACGAAGCCCGGGCAAGACGAGGCAAGACGGTCTCTAACAGGCAAGTGTACAGTGGTTCTTTGTGCCACCATTTACTTCGTTGTGATGTGACTACTACTTGTTCGTTCAACGGTTTTTTGTTTCACTTTATTGGGTTTGCTTTCTGGTATTGGTTTTCGGTTTACGTAAATTGGTTCACTTTTTGGTAACGGTTTTCGGTTCACGTAAAACTTCGAGGTCCTACTCCAAGTCGGAGGGCGTGGTTGGGGGGTGTGCAGCTTCGGCGAAAAAGATAGCTATTTATCCTACGGTATATCCAGTCCAACTTATTTCTGTTTACGGCAGTTACTCATCATGGGGTATACACGTTGTTGCTTCTGGTACTCACACACACGGCACAGATTCGCAATGTTCCCACGTGCCCGCGCTGCAACGGACTAGTTGACTCAAAGGATCTCTACTGAACCAGCGTGAGACGAAGCGACAATGGTCGCTTTCGAGACCTTTTTTTTGACCAAGGGGTTAGTTCTTCAACGAGCCGAATGGCACATTCAGTTCAGGTAGAGCTCAAATCCGTATGCAAATCAGAGGCGTACTTCTCGAAGGAACTTCCTTTTCTCTTCGCCCCCATCCCCCCTAGTATTGAATAAGCCGGAACCACGGCTACACAATGCAGCAACAAGCAGAGTACTGCTGGGTTAAGCGGCTGTTAGCAGACCCTCTGTGAATCCATTTTCTCGGCCGGATCGTACGGCGTTTGGCCCCCAGAGCCCGTTATTTTTTAAGCCCTCATTCTCTAAGTCCCGTATTTGCAATTCTCTAAGCCCCGTATTTGCAAGTATTTCTTCCCAACAACGTTTCCAAGAAGAAGAGAAGAAGAAGAAGAAGAAAGAAAAAGGCCGCTCCGGGTCCAGGAACGTTTCGGTCAACCACAGCTTGCAAGGCTTGAGTCGGAGGCAGCACAGTGCCACAACCCCGTCCGCTCTGCCCTGTGGCTGACCGTCTCGACGAGCTTATGTTCAGCGCAAGCGCCAAGCCTCAAGGTGCGCCGCGCCTTGATGCTTTAGTTTGGGAAATCAACATCATAGCCACAAGGCGACCGATTGGCAAAAACGCACATATCCCTAACCATCGTTGCACGAAATCTTGGGTTTTTTTTTTTTTTTTTTTGCATCGTTGCATCATTGCATGATCGTTGCTCACTATGGTAGGCATAGGGCAACCATGCAACGATGCAGTGCAACGATGTAGTGCAACGATGTAGTGCAACGATGTAGTGCAACGATGTAGTGCAACGATGTAGTGCAACGATGTAGTGCAACGATGTAGTGCAACGATGTAGTGCAACGATGCAACGATGCCATGTCGTGCAACGATAGGAGTAAAAAACCACAGGTTTGAACTGCGTATGCAGCAGTAGTGCAACTATAGGACACAATCAACGATGCAATGGTTGGTTGGTTCAGTATGTTGTTGCAACTACCTGTGATGAACCAAGTGGATGGTGATGCTGATGATGATGATGATGATGATGAGCTGGCGTGTCGGCTGATGGAGCCAGCACCAACCGCAAAGGCAGGAAAAGTGCGAAAGGCCGCTGCTGCTGGTCTCTCGAGCTTTGGCTTCACGGTAGGTGCTATCCGCCAAGAAGACGTGTACTAGTAATTATTCGTCTTTGGGCAGTATGCAGATATTTTTTTTTGCATCGTTGCAAGAGGGTCGAGAGTTAGGGATATGTGCGGGCAAAAACTGCCCAAGAGATATTTTTCTCGCCAGAACCTCCCAGAGAAACGCCACTTACGCAAGAAAGAATTTTTTTTAGCAGCAACAGTTCACACATAAACTACAGCTAGGTCTACAACCAGTTGCTGAGTTTTCACCACTACTACTACACCTGCTGTTGCCAAACCTTCTCTTTCTACTACCCGACCCTCCCCACCGCACGTCCTCCTCAACCTAAAAGAAAGTAAGAACGCATATTACAGACCGATACGAGCTGCATGGCAACCCCTGCTCAACATGCATGCGCGTGGGGGGCCCAAGGCTAAATTCAAAGCGAATTTCTTCTTGGTCGGTCGCAACACTTACAAACATGGCTAGCCGTAGTTAAAGTGTATAAGCATACCTACCACCCGCCTCACAGCCTCAATGGTCAACCGGAGACCCTAAAACACCGAACCTCTAAACCACAATAAACGCTAGAAAAAGTACCCCAAATTATTTTTCCCGCTGCGCGGGGCCAAATTCCCCCCCCCACAGTAAAAGTGCCCCAAAAAAAAATTTGTTCCCGCTGCGCGGGACCCCACCCCACTCCCCCCCGTGTATAAGATCGCCCTCATTTCTCAAAAAAAAAAAAAAACCGATCTTATACACGGGGGGGAAAGGCGCGATCTTAAACACGGGGGGGGGTAGCAGAAAAAACACCCAGACATCGGCCCCGAAAGTGTTCCACTACCGCGTATCCCGCTGTCTCAAATACACGAAAGGTGCACAAGAAAAATATCTCTGCGTCGAAGCACTCATTCACTCGCTCGTTTCTTGCCCAAAGCACAACGTGACTTTCACCTTCCTTGGCTTGCAGCATCCCGTTTCTTTTGGTAAGTGGCAGAGCGGAAAGGTAGAACACAGCACATTCCGGACCTGATTCCGACTGGAGCGAAAAATACCGCAGTCTACCCGGTTTGCACTCCAGTTCAATGTGCAATTTGTGTGTGCCATTTTAAGGGGTATTGTGTCAACTGTTCAACAACTAACAAGTAAAAGAATAAACAAACCTACGCAGTTCTTCAGGCGTGAAAGCTAGGAAAATGCCTGCTGCAAACCAGGTCGAAAACCTTGCCATTCCGACCACTGCTCTCTTGACGGCTCAATACACACGAGTAGTCCCAGGAAGATAGGCTAACCGTTACAAAAGTCCCTGTTTCTGAGGCTCCCAGCTTTATGTTCTGGTGTGGCGGCAAAATAAAAGTTAGCCACTGCTGAATTTGCAGGACATACAACCCAGGTCGTCAGTGCCAGACCGGCACACCAGTCGTTCCATCCCTTGTTGCAATGCTCGCACCTGCTATATATCTCGCACCTTCTTCTCAACCAACCAAGAGCCATAATCTTTCTTAGATACAGAGGGTCCACGAAAAGGAACGAAAGTGTGGTCTGCCTCACTTGAAAAAGCGACTCCCCGCCGGCATTGCTGATGCTACGTGCCAGTTCTGCGACGCCTTCAACAACGGAAGTGGATGGCAGTTTTAATGCATGCGAGGTGGAGGAGAAGTCCCCATATCAGTCAGCTCAGAACGCAATTCCTATAGGAAGTACCATTTTTGGCGACCCAGAGGATGACTTGGCTGCAAACTGCCGGCAGCAACGAAGCTTACTTTCCACAGCCGTCGATGTTGGAACATCACTTGTGGCTATTCTGCTTTACTCAGCTTGCTCGATCAGCATGATCTTGCTGAACAAGATAATGACAAATCATTATTCACTGAACCATCCTCCGCAACTTCTCCTGCTGCAAACAGCAGCCGGTGCACTGCTTGGCCTTCTTGCGAAAACGGCAGGCTTCGTTGAATTCCCGAATCTGGATGCTCGTATTGCGAAGAAATGGACGCCCTTGGCACTGCTTTTTGTGTCGATGCTCGCCACATCCCTTTTGTCACTGCATGTGATGTCCCTCGCAATGTACACACTGCTGAAGAACGGTGCTCTGTTTTTAACAGCAATGGGCGATGTGTATTTTTTTGACCGACAGCTCACATCCGATCATCTGCTGTCCTTCTATTTTATGCTCATCGGAAGCGTGTTGAGTGTCGGGGATGACCGCTGGATTACTGCCACGGGCCTGTTCTGGACCGTAGCAAACGTGCTCCTCACTGCAGGCTACAACCTGAGCCTCAAGCGAACACTGTCCGAAAACAAAGTACTGGGTGGCCACTGGGCAGTCATGTTCTTCAACAACGCTATGTCGGTGCCACTGCTGCTCCCACTCGCTCTGTCTGGCTGGGGCTCGTTCATGGAAGATGCCACCAAGCTTCCTGTACTCGGTACCATTTCCCTTGGCTTTTTTGTTTTTGCGGGGGCGGTCCTGAGTGTGACTTCCCTGTGGTGCCTGCACGTGACCAGCCCCACCACATTTACAGTTGTGGGTGCATCCTGCAAGATTCCGAACATCGTACTTGGTGCGATCATCTTCTCGCAGTATCCAACCAAGCGCGGCGTCTTGGGCATTATTGTCGCGTTCCTCGGCGTCTTCCTGTACACTTTCGCGTCGCTTTTTCAACGACCATCGCGACCTCTGAAGCCAAGAGATTCTCCAGCAAGCGAGCCGAAGGAGTCCGAGTCGTGATTCCGAGCTTCTTGGGCGAACGGTACTGGCGACTCCCAAGACGAAGACGGAAGCACGAGTTGACACAACGAAACATAGAAGCGCGGCTTACAAAGAACTGCATGCCAAACCGACATCGATTCTACAGTTACAGCAGCCATCACAAGTCTATTGTATTCAAGCTCGCTTGATTACAGTTCATCATCTTGTGGTATACATCCTGAACATACGTGCATTCGAGCAAGAGGGTACCACCCACAGAGTCTTACTTATGCATTCATCATTCTTCAGTAAGCAGGACATCTGAGACATGGCTAAACACTTCCTAGCACCTCTAGGGTATCAACACCATCATCGAGACGTGCTGATGCTTCTCGTGTGTGTTAGCACAGTTGACATGCAAACGCGATCGTTCCATTGTTCCCAAGCCGAGTCTATACTGTGAGAACTTCGTGGCAATTATACCGTCATAAAGTTAGTTGCCTCTTGTTGATTGACATGCATGATGCTCAAGCGATCCACCCATAGTAGGCCGCATACTGGTATCACAAAGCCAGGCGTGCATGTGTGCGTGGTCCACACCGCGAAGTTGGCGTGAGCCTCGATAGAGCGTGGATGAGTGCAGATCTTGGTTGTAGTAGCGAATATTCAATGGAGACCATTGAAGGCCGAAGTAGAGAAGGTTTACGTGTCAACAGCAGTGTCAACAGGATTTGACATGGGTTCTCAAGATCTTCCAGAGGCTGACACCCAAACATCAATAAAACATTCTATACCGCAAGGGGTGGAGGGGCCTCAGGCTGTGTAGGCTGCGGAGAATTATGGTACAGGCCACCAGGGGGAGTAGGTAGTACTTTATTTTTGATAGCCACACACTTCCATGTCCAAGTCTTGTCATATGAGACAACTCGCTTCTGTCAAGCACAGTGTCCTAACTACCTGCTACCTGCCCAACTAGCCACCCAGCACGACGTCTCTTTTCCACAGCCGTCATTGTTGTCTGTTCCTGCTATTTCAGCTGTTCCTACTTTCCCGCTGCTCTGATGGGAATCTGCGAATGCATGCACCTATGTGGTGCCTCAACTCTCGGGTTCGCAAGGTGGCAGCTACACCTCTGCTTTACCGTTAGATAATAAGCATTTATTCGGCAAGATAATTTCCGTTTATTTTGCCGAGGTGTCGGTTTTAGTCCCGAGGGAGGCCCGAGGGGGGGTTTGCAACCCCGAGCCACGAGCGGAGCGTGGAGGGGTTGCAAACCCCCCCGAGGGCCTCCCGAGGGACTAAAACCGACACCGAGGCAAAATTGGCGGAAATTATTGCCGAATAAATGATTTTATTGGGAAAACTAAATTCCCGAGGATGGAAAGAAAACCATACTGCTTTGCAGTTATGTTGGTGTCTAGCAGAACGTTGCGTAGCAAATGTGCACGGCAGAACGTTGTGTAAGACGTTGAGCATATTGCTTTGCAGTTACGTTGGTGTTTAGCAGAACGTTGCGTAGCAGAACGTTGTGTGTCTGAGACATTGCGTAGCAGAACGTTGTGTAGGAGTGGAGTTGTTGTAAGCAACTGGGGGAGTCCCGGCAGGTTGACGTTGTAGTTCACAACATACGATGCTGCTTGCATGGGCGCTTGCATGAAGGACTGCACAGGTGCTGTGCTGGGTAGGACTGTTGGATGAGCGCTGCTGACAAGTGCTGCGGTTTTCTTTCTGCGAGGTCTTGATATGGATCAGAAAGGATGAATTAGACTCAAAACGAGCTCAAAACACGCGATTTCACTCACCACAGGGAGAAAAAAAATTTTGCGAGGGGTCTCCCCTACAGATTTCTGCCTACGACCTTATTCTGCGCCGCCAGCTATTTTCAGTCGGAAAAATAAACGAATTTATTTCCCTAGGGACAATAAATTTCATTTATTTGTTTCGACTGAAAATAGCTGGCGGCGCAAAATAAATTCCGGGATCGGAAAAAATAAATTCGTTTATTTGTCCGGCCTGTGTAAACACAACGGAATCCTGTCAAAAAATAAACGAAATTTATCGTCACTCTCCTCAAGCCATTTCCACCAGAGGGAATTTATTTTTCCCAATAAAATGATCTCACTGTCACACTGCCGACTCAGAATACTTGGTTGGTTTAAGGCCTCTTCTGGGGTTTGGTGATAGATTCTTGGATTGCCCGAACAAATGCAGGTAATGCAGCACTGCAAAGGGGAAAATCACTGATGGCAGATCGGGCATGGTCGTACCGCCTGCCTCCTGTAAAGCCTCCTGACAGTAGTAGAAAAGAGGTACCTACACCAGCGACAATAGTGCACACAGAAGCAAACTCGGAACTTGCAAAGTTCGATGTCGAGTATCGCCTTGTCCTGCAGTGCCTTGGACGACTTCGCCAGAAGTGGAGCAGCCATCAGCCAACTAACACCCCACCTGTGCCTCTTCGTAGGGCTGTAGCAGTGAAAGCTGCAGAAGAAGAGGTTACTGATGACTTTACAATCGAAGTATCAATCATCCGTCGTTCGCTGCTGTCGATGCGCCGCTTGGCAAAGGAATCTGCCAGCTATCTCCACCCTGCAGCTGAACGGGCAGAGCAGCTCGAGAGCGCAGCATCGTCTCTCTTGGCAGAGAACAAGCATTTGCAGCAGCTTCTACTGCAAAAAATCCACGGCTCTGAAACACCTCATGGGTCCTTCGGAAGAGTAGACAATGTCTGTCGAGTGCAAAACAGCAGTCCGTGTGTCTCGATGCGTGTAAACACTGTATCTACTCTGTTAAATCAGTTGAGAGTTCACGATGCTCCCAGAGCTGAAAACATAGATGGTGTGACACCTGTCAGTCAAGGCAGCATTCAGCTTCCAAGGAACCGAGGGACACACAGTGCACTAGAACCCCGCAGCCCAACAGATGCCCATTCAAGGCAGTTTCGGGCCAAAAATCAGGAATGCTTCTGGGCGCATGTTGTGCGGCATCTGCAACACGGGAAGGGCGACTACGACTTCATGATCGACACTACAAATTCACTGTACTACAGAAGACTTGCATTCTCACGAGAGGCTGCCATGTATGGTGTCGACCCGTTGTCAGATGCTGTGTTTCAGCTGACCAAACCAAGTCTTGTGATCAGGAGATTGCTTCCAGGGGAATATCACCGGCCTCCTCAACGACTGCTGCCAACATCACAGCGCCACCGTGGTGTCATCTCGTTTTTGGGCACAAACCGATTGCAAACCGAGTTTCGAAATCCGGCCGAGGGCGATATTAAAGTGATGGTAGCCTGCTCATCGACTTGGGGCCACTCAGACCCTGCAAGCCTTGTCGATGAAAAGGTCACCTACTTTTGCACACGCAACAAAGAGCAGCAGTGGGTGGCTGTTGATTTTATTGACCTGGTCATCATTCCACACTCTTATTCATTTGTATCACTGCATCCCATTTTAAGTGGTTACTATCCGCGTAGCTGGGTGCTGGAAGCTTCTCTCGACGGACGAAAATGGTCCATTCTGAAAAGTCATGTCAATGATAGCAGTGTCACCAAGCAGACACCGTGTGCTCTGTGGAAAATTGGCCATTGTGAAGAGCATTTGGATGTGCTTGGCAACGAAGTGGCCCAATCAACACCACCCAGCTCTGCACTGCCAGACCCGTTTGAGGATCTTCAGCGGTCATATTACAGGCACTTCCGCTTACGCCAGACAGGCCCAAACAGCTTCGGCACCGATGAATTGCAAGTAACTTCGATCGAAATCTACGGTGAAGTTTTGGCAGTTGCCCCATTCATACCCCCGGTATTGCTTGCATTTAATCTTTGGCCAAAATGCATTTGGTGCAAAATGACAATAGGAAACTGGAACGAAATTAGTCAACTTGAGGCTCAAGTACATCCAGGCCGCTGCAGACCCACACAGGTCAGCACCATTAAACCCAGAAATAGGAATCAACATACGAAAACGAAGCAAGCATGTATTAATCAGCTTCTTGCCTTCCTAGTTGGCAGTTTTTACAAGCTTCAAACCTGCATCCCCACATCACTCACACAGCCGCCACCCATTCGCGTCAAGCCACACAATTTCGACACCCATTGGAATGAACATTGGACACTTCCTGCAGATAAAGGCAAGGTGAAAGGAGAAAAGAAAAAACGTTGACATCGAACATGCATTGACTCAGTTGTTTCCGCATCCTGATTGTTACTTCATCCTCGAGCATGTTTTCACTTGCTCCATGTGAAGAAAATCTCCACTTGCATTTCCCTTTTACTTCTTATTGTTATTGGCTGCATGTAATAGGATACATAGGCTCTCCTACCCTGCAAGTATGAGCAGTATTGGGGACACATTTGCCTGGGGAATTTCTCTTTGTCTTTGTCTGCAATTTTTTAAGCTACACAAATCCAGATCAAACTTTCCGGGGTTTCCGAAGGTTTTGCTGTTTTGTGACTGCTGTTGCTAGGTTGTTTCTCTTTGTTTTCACATGTTGTCAGCCTAAACAAGCATCCAACCACTTTTCTAAGATTCCTGGAGGGCCAACTTTTCTGAAGAGACTGGCCTTTAGAAGCCTTGATATTGACCAACTTTTCTGAAGGGACTTGATGTGGGCCAGCTTTTTTGAAGGGACTGAGGGGTCTGGCTTGTCACCTCCTGGACCCTTTGCGGTTGTGTCCTAGTCGGGCTGTTTTTTGTGGCTGCAGGTTGAGTTTTGATGTTTTTCCTTAGCCGTAAAGGGGACAAAATCTGACTTGCCACCTCCACTGGAAACGTGTTTTTCGAAACGCGGCCAAGGCAAGCAGTACCTTTGCTGTGGGTGAAAGCCCCTTACTTTGTATCTGGCGTCCGAGCTGTGCACCTACCCTTCCCGGGCGTAAAAGATCCTGCCCCAAGCTGCCCAGCGGGCGGTGCAAAGAGGCACCTTCCAGGTGAGCCTTGCCAAGTTTGACTCCCTTGTGGCCCTCTCATCGTGAAGGCGGGGTAAAATTCGGGATGGTTACCAATGTGCCCCCGGTTTTTTGAATTAGTTGCCCAATCACCATTTCCTCAACTCCCTCAGGAATCAGCACACCTCCCAACCTGCATCATACTTATTCAACAGAAGTTCGCGCAAACCATGGATCAAATCAGCCTCCCCCGCACTCGTCCGCAGCTCCGCCATCGCTCCGCTTTGGAAACCGCAGACCATCGCAGCAGATCAGCAGCTACTGTAAGTGAACTAATTCAAACAACTCAATGAACGCCGTCACAGGCAACTGACTGAGCGAATATCGCCGGAAACACAAAAAGGTAAGTTTTTTTTTTTTATAACGGTAAGCCAGTGAAGTACCCATGTGCTGGCATCTGTGGTTCCTGTCTTTGGCCTTGCTGCGAAAGGGGCCTCCATGCCAGCACCGATGGGGAGATTTTTATTTCCGTTGTAAGAACGGGGGACCAAAAGAGAGACCGAAGAAAAGCAGAAGGAGACGAAAGATTCACCCCCGTCGTGACCGCGCCAAAGGCCACAACGCAGACCCGCAAACCCGCACTCGGTTGCCCTGCGGGCCCCCTCGTGGATTGGATTTATTCTCAGTGTTTGTAGCCTTCCTCCTAGATACGGCCTCTTTGTGAAGAGGCCGACTCGAAAGAGAGCGGAAAACGCAACAAAAACAGGAAAAAATAGTACCAAAGAACAAGTTCACAATGAATGGCGACGATGTCGGACGAATTTGGTGATCCGAAATGCTGGTCTTTGAGGTTTCGCGCGAAACGAACCAAGGTATGCCCACTTGTGAGTCATTGAAGAGGTTCTGGGAGAACTATGGGTACCCGTTTTCTCGAATTTTTGACCGATTCATCCAAAGAAACCCTCACAGGAATTCGGCGCTCATACGAACAGTGTTCTTTCGCCGGTCGGAACTTCGGAAGTACAAGCCCCCCCTTTTGAAAGGGAGAAGGTCTCTTATCATGCGTTTCTTTACATGAGGGACAAGAATCTGACCTGCACCTCCTCGTGGTGTCCCTCGGAAACGTGCTCAACGCGCGGCCGACGCAGGCAGTCTTTGATATTGTTTCCCGAATTGGTTGGTCAACAATGACCGTGTGTTTGGTTGATTGGAAAAGTTCGTCTTGCGGAAACCGTCAAAGCATGCGAATTTGCGAGTCATTCAAGAGGTTCTGACAGACCTATGGGTACTCATTTTCTTGGATCTTTGACTGATCCATCCAAAGAAGGCCTCCACAGGAATTCGAAGCTGAGACAAACGACGTTCTTTTGACCCTCATCGTGAAGGCGGGGTAAAATCGGGATGGTTACCAATGTGCCCCCGGTTTTTTGAATTAGTTGGCCCCAGTCTGAGTGACAGGTGGCGGCTTGTGGCTGAGCCGCGGCCTTTCCAGGCCCTTAGCCGACTCTCCTTTCGTTTTTCTGAGTCCCCAGTGCCGTGGGGCAGGCGCCGGTTGCAGTGTGCAACTGGTGCGGGTTCAAACCGCGCCTGTCTGTGTTCGTGGTTGTGCCGTTTTTCGTTGTGAAGAAGTAAACCCGGAGAACCCACCAGGTCAGGCACCAGGTTTCTTGTCTGGCAAACTGTACGGCCTGGTGTTTAAAAAAAAATCAAGGCTGTCTGTGCGGTTGGCTGTGACAAGTCCACTCCTGCATTTCACAAATTTTGCAGCGGGAGGGACTGAGTCACACCAATCGAAAAGACACCGGAGAATACCCGAGTGTCGGCCCACAACGAAGTCTTTGAACTTCCCCTTTTGGAACTTGCTTGTCTTGCCCATTTTTCCCAGTTTGCCTCGAAGGCCCCCGTACGATTCTTCCAAAAAAAAAAAAAAAAAAAAAACAAACATTAACACCAAAAGCAGCGGGGGGACAGGCGCAGCTAGCTGGCCAGAGCGGAGATAATGGGCAGCACTGCGCTGGATCGGCGGCCGAAGCGCAGGAGGGGAAGCGAGGGGTGATCACGATCCCGAGCGGGGAAGGGGCCACTCAAGCGAGCAACTCATGCCGGTCGCGTCTGGGCAACGCGTCTGGTTTGAGGGGGACTGGGGGTGCAGGAGGAGCCGCCACCCCCACCGTGAGCTTGAGGGGTCCCCGACCTGTGAAGGTGACTGTGAGTCCTGAGCCCACCCGAGGGCGTCAAGCAGCGGATCCTGGCAGCCAGTCAGCCAGGGCAGGGCGGGAGGGACAGCAGAGGGCGGCGACAGCGCCAGCCAGGAAAAGGAGTGCGGCGGTGCAGAGGGGGGCTAATTCCCATTATAGCACATTTTCTTAACTTTGTGCCCATTATAGAACTATTCTTAACTTTTTGCCCATTATAGAACTGTTCTTAACTTTGTGCCCATTATAGAACTATTTTTAACTTTTTGCCCATTCTCGATAACTTTGTGCCCATTATAGAACATTCGCTAACTTTTTGCCCATTATAGAACATTCGCTAAAAATCGTCACTTCGGGGACTCGATACCACAACCTTCAGGACGGGTTTTGGTCTAAATCTGGTCCAAAACTTGAACAGTACGGTTTCCTGAGTTTGTGCCTACTTTTCCCAACTTTGGACCCAAGTTTGCCAAGACTCGTGGCAAGAGTAAGTTCAAGTTTGTGTTAGCACGCAGGCGGTACTCTGCATCGCCGGCGTGGCAGAAGAGACCTGCACACGGGTTTATTACTCTTCGTACGTGATGTTTGCTTTCACGTCTCGACCGTCGCGACCAGCATTGTTCCCAAACTTGGGTCCAATGGTTGGATTTAGTCCAAATCTTGGCCGCGACTTTGGGTCCAACTTGGACTCCAAGTTTTGGGTCCGAGAAAAGCTGGGTGAAAGTCGGCTGAAGGAGTTGCCAAGTCTTCGAATCAGCTGTTTTTCGCAGGAAGATGCTTGCAACCAACGCGGAGGAGTCGGTTCTGCAACTGGGCATCAACGCTGTTGACAACGGCAGCAGGAAGTGACGAGCCTATGAAATCCATTCAAGAAAGGGGTGAAATACCAAAACAGTACGGTTTCCTGAGGTTGTGCCCAAAACTTGGGTTGCAGACTTGGGACCCAAACTTGGGTCCCAAACTTGGGTCCCAAACTTGGGTCCCAAACTTGGGTCCCAAACTTGGGTCCCAAACTTGGGTCCCAAACTTGGGTCCCAAACTTGGGTCCCAAACTTGGGTCCCAAACTTGGGTTCCCAAACTTGGGTTGGTCATCAATAGACGACATAGCTGTCAGCCACAAGGTTGCCACATTGTGGCCCCATTTAGCCACAAAGTAGCCACAAACCTTGTGGCTACCTTTGTGGCTAATTATGCAAAATTTTGGTATCACGGAAAACCGCGTGGAACTAGCTTTTTCGGCCAGAAAATGCATCTGAAACACAATTTCTGATGATTTTGACAGGTTTTAGGACCAGCATTTTGGTGAGCTGCTTCACCCTGGGCTCGGCATCCCCTGGGGTACCATTGGTAAACGGTTTACTAAAACCCTACTGCTACTAAAGTAGTAGTAGGCATTATGCACACAGAATCGTGCATAATTCAGGTTGGCGAGAGTGACAGACCCGTTCTACTTGCAAAGCGCTTACCATTTCTGTCCTAAAACCCTCTGAGAAGGCCTCTCAACCAGCGACCGGCGCTCTCCGAGCCTCTTCAATGACCCCAGAGGAGGAGTGGGAGAGAGCGGCAACCAATACCGCCGCAGCCAATCAGATTTGAATGATGCTAGAAAGCTGCAAAGAAAAGTGTCAGATAATAGTCAGGAGCTGGCGGATGGTGACTGAGCTTGAGCTCCCTGCCGCGGGCGTGCGGCCCGTGCTGCCCGGCAGGCTGGGACCGGTATTGTCGGCAAGTCAGCCACCAGAAGCCATTTCCCTTGTGCCCTGGCTGGGGTGCTACAGGAGCCCGCGAGGAATTTCCAAGACGTGTGAGAGATTGCCCCCGCTACTTTTCTCGGATACTTTTTCATGGCTCCTTCTTGAACTCTTTCGGACATTGATTGCAACAAGTGTAACAGTGCCACTCAGTAACAGCTGTTGGGTACAGGGAGTCAGTCACACTGTCAGTGTGCTCCTGCTGTACTATGCCTGCTGCCGTGTAGTTGCGCTCAACGGCCGCGCACTGCGCACTTTGCAAGCAAGCAAGCAAACTCGCTGGTGACGGGGTAGCTTGCACACCGAGCAGAAGAGCTGTCGTAATTGTGAAATGCTCTGCCGTTTGCTGGGTCGTTGCTGTCCTCCTGCGTATCCCAGAATATCAGCGTGCTTTGTCGTCGTTACTAGTAACCTTAGACCACGGTTGTCACCACCTGCGTGGTTTGGTCCTTTGGCAGGAAAAGTTGGAGACTATGAACCCGCAACTGAAACGGGTTTGCGGACAAGAGACCCTTTGAACTAAATTGATTCCTTGCCTGCTCCAAAACCTGTCAACAGAAGCATTGGCAGGTTCGTACTGACTGCTGTCTGAACTATCAACTTCGCTTTCGACGGGTTCGTCTTCCTCCGGTGCACTCTCCGACTCAAAATGTACTAGAATTATGGTATTAGCATTAGTTTTGCGACCGTGTTGGCACGATGCAGCAGTTTGTTGTTGTTTTCTGAACTTTTCAAGCCTTGAATTACTGATAGAGTTGCCAACGTTGCCGCTGACTCGCGGCTGAGGATACCGAGGCCAGGGCGAAGCAGCTTATCCAAATTCTGGCTCAAAACCCTGTCAAAATCGTCAGAAATTGTGTTTCAGATGCATTTTCTGGCCGAAAAAGCTAGTTTCACGTGGTTTTCCTGGGTATCAAAATTTTGCATAATTAGCCACAAAGGTAGCCACAAGGTTTGTGGCTACTTTGTGGCTCCCAATTAGCCACTAGTGGCTATCTTGTGGCTGACAGCTATGTAGACGACAACCAGTTCAACTTCAAGCGTCAGCTGCCAGAGGCCAGACTAACACTATCTCAGTTTCACTGTGGGAATCGGACATCAAACCCAGAGCAGGACAACACAGTCAGTCTACCAGGAGGAGGGGGGTGTGTGCTACTCAAGAACCAAAACGCCCACCCTCCCATCCCCCTGTGACCTCGACCTTTTAGGCCGAGGTAAAATACCCCAACGCTCCTGCAAGTCTTCCCTCGTTCCCTCTATCTTTCTCTTTCTATTCCAAACTATCTGACATGAAGCCCATTGTTCTCCATTGTTTCCCCCTTTTTTATCCCTGCTCGTAGCTGCTGATGAAAGATTCCCAGACTGCACGCAGCCTGACAGCAGTCTGACTCTGAGCCGACCGCCCGGTCTGTTCGAGGCTTTTCCGTGGCATGATGACATAATCCAGGTCCAGGACCAGTCTGGTTACCAGGTTACTGGCCTGGCGCTACCAGTAATTAGGCCCAGACTTCAGACCGGGCCCGCGTGGACCGAAACTTGAGCCCAAAACCTGACCCAAAACTTGGACCAAACCTGGACCCGAGTTGGGAACCAAAACTTAGACCCAAGATTTTGGCAGCCTGGAGGTTGGGGTATCGAGTCCCAGAAGTGACGATTTAGCAATGTTCTATAATGGGCAAAAAGTTAGCGGAATGTTCTATAATGGGCACAAAGTTAGCGGAATGTTCTATAATGGGCACACAGTTATCGAGAATGGGCAAAAAGTTAAAAACAGTTCTATAATGGGCACAAAGTTAGCGACTGTTCTATAATGGGCAAAAAGTTAAAAACAGTTCTATAATGGGAATTAGCCCGTGCAGAGGGTGGTAGACCCCCAAGAAAATGAAAGAGGGCCAGGACGGACGGAACGGCCAAGGAGTCAGCGGCACAAGATGCCAACAAGGACCCCCCCTTGCCGGGGGAGGGAAACCAGGAGCGAGCGGGAGGTCAGGCAACCCCCAGTCACAGGAACAAAGCGCGCAAAAGAGCAGGGAGCAAGTCAGCCCTTGACAGGGGTAGCTCGGAGCGCAGCATCATCATCAGTCAGCGGTAGCAAAAACAAACAAACAAACCCAGGAGCAGGAGCGGAGCAGGGAGAGGTGGTTGACCTCACTCTCCCTGATGCTGTCGTGACTCGGCCTGACAAGCCCCCCTCCGGGGGAGTCACGGGGGATGGCCTCCTCAGCAGCAGTCTCTAAGGGCCCCCGGTTGTTTTAGTGGGTAGCGTTCGGCCACCATAGATCCACGAACGTAGTCCCACACTCTCCGCTTAGTCCACGGGGGTCGTGCGTAAAGCATTTTTTCCGGGTTACCTACCCCCCCCCGTGTTTAAGATCGCGCCCTCCCCCCCCCGTGTATAAGATCGGTTTTTTTGAGAAATGAGGGCGATCTTATACACGGGGGGGGGAGTGGGGTGGGGTCCCGCGCAGCGGGAAAGTTTTTTTTTTGGGGCATTTTTACTGTGGGGGGGTTTTTTGGCCCCGCGCAGCGGAATTTTTTTTTTGGGGTACTTTTTCTCTGGGAGGTTCTGGCGGGAAAAATATCTCTTGGACCCCCCAAGTTGGGAGATACCATGCAGGGTCAAAACCTTGTCTTTTTTAAACGCTGCCGCGGGGGAAGTTACGGATCCAGTTTGCCGACTTCCCTTACCTACATTGTTCTGTCGGCCAGAGGCTTTTAGCCTAGGAGACCTATTGCGGTTAACGGTACGGCCCGATGCAAGAGAAGAGAATGAGATCTCCCCTGTTTTTTCCATGCACATCCACAAGACACCCTACTACACGAAGAAAGTGCAGCTTTCCAGGATAGTTAACCCTGTCCCCGCGTGAAGCGTTTCAAGGGTCAACCCTTCCTTCAAAAAGAGACGACTGCATCATCCGGGGCCTGTGGACATGGTCAACAGGATCGTCAATGTGTCACCACTTCAGATCTCTGCATCCGGGTTGCGGAATGTTCACGCATTCCCTTTCGGCAATCCGATGCGACTACGAAGTAATGCTCGAGTACATCTGTACATTACCCAGCTTCCCCTCAGGGAAGTATGGGCTTCTCGTAATGGTGGATGGGTACAAGTCGCACTACAGCATTCCTGTCGTGAAGGAGGCGAGATCGCGGGGCTGGCTGGTGTTCATTATACCTCCGAACACGTCAGGTCACTTGAATGTTGGCGACCAGAGCCTGCAATCTGAAGGTGCGACGACTTCTTCGTTCCAAGTGGATAGACTGGTCCTCGCAACAGCTTGTTGCAGAAAACAGTGCGCCAACCCGTGACGAGGTGTGCAAGTGGCTCGCGGACTCATACTTGGCAATCACAGATGCAGACATAGATTCTGCCTTCAAAAGTGCTCTGTGGGCAGGCTCGTCTTTGCACCCTGACATTCACAAAAGAAAACCCAAACAAACGTAAGCAACGTTTACCCCTCTGGGAGACACCCCAAAACAGCCCCAAAACCCCACTTACCGTCCGGCTGACAACGATGCCGAGTTTTGGGGCCTAAGCATCAGCACTGGGGGGTGGGGGGATTGCAAGAACGTGCTTGGAATGGGTATGTGCTCAACACCGCACTGGTCCCGTCTGCGCCGTGTTTCGGTCCTCTAAGCCACGGACACACGAGTTCAAGGCCCCGCGCAGCGGAAAAAAAAATTTGGGGTGTTTTTGTCCCCCCCCGTGTTTAAGATCGTCCCCCCCCGTGTATAAGATCGGTTTTTTTGGGGGGCGATCTTAAACACGGAAAAACGCGATCTTAAACACGGGGGGGGGTAGGTACAAAAAAAAAAAAAAAGGGGTTACGGTGAACGATCAATCCTTTGGCGCCCGGATTAACGGAACGGTTACGTCGAGCACGCAAGCAGAAGTGTGTGCAATACTGGCAGCAGAGGCAGCGCTGAAAATAGTGGCTAACACACGGCCAGACCGCCGATACTGTGATAGTCAAAGCGCAATAGCCAGAGTTACAGGAAAGAAGAGTGCCACAGACCCGCTGTCAAGAGTGTTCCCAACAACGCCGGCAATAGAATGGGCAAAGGGACACGCAGCCAACCGCTATATTAATGCAGCGGACGAGGCAGCAGGAAGAGCCCTGAACGGTCGAAGCGTCTTTGATGTGGAGTGGGTCTACCGAGACGCAGGCCTTCAGTATGTATGCGCCCAAGATGCTGCTGGTCTAGTGCAGATGGAGGAGATCGGCAGATTTGTCCGAAAAGCCCTCGATCATCAGAGGAACAGCAGACTCCGAGAGCGGCTAAACGCACCACGGAGCAGCATCAACGGCAAGACGCTGCACCAGCTCCGGAAGGTCAGTGGAGCAGTGGATCTGCTGCAGGCGCTAGTGAGGCGCTCGGTATTACAAGACGGCACAACGGAGATATGCGGCCTACGAGGGTGCAATGAAAAGGCCACCTCCCATCACGTTTTGACGGCGGACGACGCAGCGCACCTCAGTTGGTTCCGACCGGAGGCGGATCTAAGGCCAGAGTTCGGGGGCAAAACACCCTCCCGAATGCAGGTTCTGGATGCCTTCGCGAAGGGAAACCGCGCGGTGATCCGAAGTGTAGCTCTACGCGTTCGCAGTCAGCTACCGGAGGACAAGTGCGCTGAATGGGCAACATGGGCCCTACACGCAGTGGGCAAGAAGTGAAGACAGCGGCAGCAACCCCTCAACCGGCAACAACATGATGAAGCAGTAGACACACCGCGTTCGTTCCCAACACCCCGGCCAAGCAATACCAACACCCCAAGAAGTACTACTCTCGCGGTACCCAACTTCCCCCAACACCCTTGCGCGTCAAGAATCCTCCGAGTCCTCGAAACTCCCCGCTATCAGCGGACATCCTGCACATCATCATCACCAACTCTCCCGTGCACCAGCCTGCAAACATCCCCTCAGCTCCGCCATCGCTACGCTCTGTCACTCGCAGTCCACCGCAGCAGATCAGCAGCAGATAAACCCCCCGCTTTCAAACCCCTCTCCTGGCCAAGCAACCGTTTCTTAGCCCCAGACGCTCCGACCCAATCACCATTCCCTCAACTCCCTCAGGAATCAGCACACCTCCCAACCTGCATCATCCTTATTCAACAGAAGTTCGCGCAAACCATGGATCAAATCAGCCTCCCCCGCACTCGTCCGCAGCTCCGCCATCGCTCCGCTTTGGAAACCGCAGACCATCGCAGCAGATCAGCAGCTACTGTAAGTGAACTAATTCAAACAACTCAATGAACGCCGTCACAGGCAACTGACTGAGCGAATATCGCCGGAAACACAAAAACAAAAAAAAATCCCGGGGAGAGTCCCCGCAAACTCGGGGAGAGAACAAAGGAAGTTGGTACCAAAGGAAGCGAGCTAGAAAGGCGCACGGTGTAGGACGCAAGCCCCGCACTTTGTGTTCACCCCTAGCTCGCACACGCGCGCTAACAACTCACACACCACCTACCCCCACCACCTACTACCCCGCACACACGCACGAAAAAAAAGAACACACGCACACACCCGCACGCACACACAAAGAACCACGCACATACACACAACGCGCGCCCCCCAGGATGACCCGATCCGGCTGGAAAACAGTCGGATCGCCTGGCCGCAAGCCCCCGCATGACAGCGAGGGGCGGAAGGCGGAAGCCGCGCAGCCGACGACATCGAAGCCGACGTCGAAGGCGGTGACGACCGCACAGCAACGACAGGGGCCCGGAGAGGCCGCATCGAGAAGGGCAGCGACGGCTGCACCGCAGAAGGCCGGCGGGAGAGCGCCCCCGCCGCAGGAGGACCGCAGGGGGGACCGCCCCCTCTGCCGCGAGTTCAACTCGCCCGGCGGATGCAGCCGCCAGCCGTGCCGCTTCAGGCACGTGCCCACACCGGCCTGCATCGAGGCCCTGACGGCCTTGGGGTGCCGTCGGGCCGGGTGCCGGCACCGCCACGTCGCTGCGTGCGACATCGAAGGCTGCGACGACGCAGCGTGCGAGGCGGCGCACCCGCAGGACCCACGGCTGATGGGTCGTCTGCCGCGAAGGTGGGAGCCAGTCGACGGTGTGTCTTCCACTTTCTCCCCCCCCCAAGCCACCGGGTCCTCCCCGGTCGCCGCCCGGTTCCAGGCCGCCCCTGTAGCCCCGTGGGCCTTCTCTCGCCAGCTCCCGGAGCCGCCCGCCGCACCCACGGAGCGGGCCTCCCCCCCGGCGGAGCCTGCTCCGGAGTGGAGGTGGGACAGCCCCTTCGACCCCGGGGAGGCGCTCCTGCTCAAGGAGGAGGAGCTGAGGGCCGCCATCCGGTGGGCAGCCCTCACGGAAGCCGCCGCCCTGTGGGCAGCCATGCGCGAGTCCGAGCCGCTCGCGCTTACGGAGCTGGGCTTCGCGGGCGAGGTCTGCCCGGGCTGCGGGGCGGTGGTCGCCACCCGGGGAGAGGTGGAGCACCACTCCGCCATGCACAGGGCAGAGGTGGCGGCCCGGGCCTGGGGGAACATGTACGGGACGTGCGTCCGGTACATGGAGGCTGGGCTGAGGGCGCACGCGGCAGGGGCTCTCGTACTCTCCCAGGAGTACGAGGCCCAGAAGGCGCAGATGACGCGCGAGGGGAGGGAGCGAGAGGGAATCACCCTCGAAGAGGCGAGGCAGTGGCCTCGCAGATCCCTGCAACTGCAGGTCGGGGAGAGGGAAGGGAGGAGGGACGTCGCCTTCTTGGAGGCGGCGGAGGCCACAGAGGCCCTCGCCCAAATGAAAGAGGACAAGGAGCGCCGCCTCGCCCTCGCCCTCGCCGCCCTTGCCATCAAAAAAGATCCCCCCGGACCCCCGGGCTGCGACGTCCTCATGGGGTCGCAGCGGCCAGAGGCCGACCCCCCCCAACCCGGCGAGCACAAGGACCCGGGGAGCGACGCGCCAATGGGGGAGGCCCAGGGGCCGGGCCCTGGTGCCGAGAACCCCGCCAAGCGGCCGAAGACCTCAGGCGGCTGAGCGCGCTCGGCCGCTCGTCGGCGAGCGCGGCACCCCCAGAAAGGACACCCAACAGGAAGGGGAAGGGGGGACACACACACAGGTCCGCAACGAGATCGCTGGGGCGCGGTGGGGACGACCTCACCGTGGATGGATGCGTCGAACCGCACCCGGGGCCCGCCGCGCCCCCCCCACCGGCCCCAGCCGCCCCGCCGCCGGTCTGCCTCTGCGGGCGCCTGCCGGGAGTCCAGGGCAGGCACAGGAACATGTGCCCCCTGTCGCGGGCGTACCGCCCGGACGCAGCCCCGGCGGCACCACCGGCCAACAACCACCGACGCCGGGCCCCGGCGGCAGGCCAGGCAGCCGACCCAGCGGCGGGGCCGGCCCACGCAGCGTTCGAGGAGGAGATGCCGTTCTCGTTCGCGGAGATCAGCGCGCTGGCTGTGCCCAAGCTGGAGCGGATCCCGCTGGATGCGCAGCTGGTGGTGGCCGCGCAGCTGGCGAAGGCGCTACAGCTGGCGGCCACGGGGAGCGTAACCGGGTGGCTCCGGTTACACTCCTTCGCCACCCTCGTCCTCTTCAAACCGCGCAGAGGGGGGAGGAAGAAGGTGGCGGCCGCCCTGAGGAGTCGCTGCCACCTTTGGGCGCACGGCAGGTTCGGCGAGCTCTGGACGGAGGCGCAGGAAGTGGCGGCAGGCAGGAGGCAGGCGGGCGTGCCCCCGGTCCGGTTCCTCGTGATGGACGAGGACGACAACCAGATCGGGCGGTTCGTCGGGCTGGCGACAGACGTGGAGGACGCCGACCAGCTGGATGCGAAGACCGTCCAGCAGGTCATTCGCAGGACGAAGGCCCGATGGTTCGGGAAGGCGGTGGCCGCGCTCTCGGCGGCGAAGGTGGCCCCAGTGAACGAGGAGACACTGGGGGTCATGCGGGAAAAACACCCACAGGCGCCAGAACCCCCCCTCCCCCCAATACCACCACAGGCGAACGCGGAGATCGACGTCTCTTGGGGGATCGTCATTAAGACGCTGAGGGCGCTCCCCCGAGGGACGGCACCAGGGCCGTCAGGGCTGTCGGCGCAGCACCTGCTGGACCTGGTGAGCCCGGGCTCGCCGATAAGGGCCCCTCTGGTGGCGGTGATCGCGCGGATCGCCACCGGGAGCCTCCCGGACGAGGCCCGGCCGCACGGGTTTGGGGCCAGGCTAGTGGCCCTCGAGAAGAAGGACGGGGGTCTCCGGCCCATCGCCTGTGGAGAGGTCCTGAGGAGGATGGCGGCCAAGATCTTGGCCAGGGACAAGTCCGTGGTGCAGGCGGTCAAGCCCATCCTGGAGAGGTGCGGCCAGACCGGGGTCGGGATGAAGTCCGGCGCCGACGCCATGGTCTGCGCGATGCGGTGCGTGGGAGAGGCGTACCGGCGCGACGGCCAAGGGCGGGGGATCCTGAAGGTGGACCTGCAGAACGCCTTTAACAAGGTGAGCAGGGAGGCCATCTTGCAGGCAGTGGCCGAGAGCGCCCCAGGCCTCCTGCCATACGCGATAGCGGCGTACGGGCGCAGGTCACGGCTTTCCTTCGGGGAGGAAGTGGTCTGGTCCGAGTGCGGAGTGCAACAGGGGGACCCACTCGGGCCGTTGTTCTTCTGTCTCGTGTTGGAGAAGGTCCTGCGGAAAGTGGACTTGTCCCTGGCCGAGCGGCTGCCACCCTTGGGGGCCGATGATATTCCGCAGGGGGCCCTGGCCCCGGCCCAGCCCCAACAACAACAACAACAACAACAACAACAACAACAACAACAACAACAACAACAACAACAACAACAACAACAACAACAACAACAACAACAACAACAACAACAACAACAACAACAACAACAACAACAACAACAACAACAACCACAGGAACAGGACATGGAGGTGGACGGGGCAGGGGCGGGCCGAGCCCCCCCGGTACAGGTACCAGCCCCCCCGGTACAGGTGCCAGCCCCCCCGGTACAGGTACCAGCCCCCCCGATACAGGAACCAGCCCCCCCGGTACAGGAGCCGGCCCCCCCAGCACAACCGGACCCGTTGCGGGTGTCCCAGCTGGACGCGCGAGCGTTCTACCTGGATGATGGAGCCGCGGCGGGGCTATGGGAGCACCTGATCGTGTGGCTCGCCGCATTCGAGCTGGAGGGGGGCGCGGTGGGGATGGACCTCAATAGAGGGAAGAGCGAGGTGGTCTGTCTCGCGGGCGAACGGGTGCCCCGCAAACCCGGGGTTTGTGGGGGTTTGCGGGTTTCCGGGTTTGCGGGTTTGCGGGTTTGCGGGGGGGACCCGGTGTTCACTGGAGAGCTGGGAGATTCTGATCATTCAGAGTAGTACGTTAAATTATAAATATATATTTATGATTATTTATTCTTGCGTGTATTGGTGTGGTCGGTATAGCCAGGGGGAACTACGGGGGAACTACGGGGAACTGACCTTGGGGTGTCTTTTTTTTTTTTGTAGTGAATTTTTTCAAACGCCACGCACCGGCGCCAAACCGGGAGCTTTGGAGTGAGCAAAACGGTTCCTCTTGCTCGGGCTTTCAACAGAAGGGCCAAGCCTTCTGAAAAATGGAGCCTTCGGGGTGTCGGGGGTGGTGCTTTCGTGACGCCGTGGCATGAAGGATTCGTTGGAATGTAGACTCGAACGCTATCGTAGGACTCGCAGAAGTCGGTTGGCTCACGCTTGCAGGAACCTAAGTAAAGCTCGCTACCGGGCCCCCTCAACGTTCCCCAAGAGGACTGAAGGAAAAGATCAGTTGCTACCATTGCGTGCTTGTACTGGTCCTTGAAAATAATCGCGTTATCGTGACGGATGGCAGAGGCCTGACCGATCGAGATATCTTGGACAGCCCACAGGTAAAATTGGCAGCACGCAATCAAGAGTCCGGTGATAGACGAAAGGATGTGCTTGAGTCCAACTTGTGTCTGCATGGAAGGGAAGCTGATTAGAAGTTTCTTCTTGATAAACTACATGCCCTCACCCGAAGCATGCCATTTAAGGCTAATGTTGTTGTGGGCAAGATCTCTGGAACAGAAGGATGCAGAGCCCGAAGAACGCAAGGCTTTGCCGTGTCCGAAGTCTCCCTCTCACCAGCGAAAGAAGCAAACAAGCCAGAGCCTCTCCTTGCGCGCCATTCCGACACTCCAATCCCTCTTGGGTTTGGGCAAGAAGGTGATCCGCAATCACGTTCAGAAGCCCAGGTGGCGTTTGCATCAGCTCCTCTACTCCTGGGAGAAACCGGAAGCTGTCCGGAGATGGTACCTGCATTCCAACTCGTCCTCTTGGGAAAGGCCAGTCGACGGCTGTATGCAAGTGGGCGGGGGTCTTGGGACTGTGAAGGCGTGACTACCCCACAAGAAGGACTCGCTGTCTCTCTGTTCTGCCCCTGCCGCCATAGCCATCTTATCCTCGGCCAAGCACCAGTTTCTCCTCCTGCAACGCAACCTTGCCTTCGGCATGGCCATTATGACTGTCATTCTGGTTATCAACCTTACTCCTCGCGCGGGTTGCCGTCTTCGACCGCGACCGCCTGATACAAATAATCCGTGGCGATTTGCGGTGTCGCGGTTATCTCTTAGTACGTGATGTGTCATCACTTTCGCCTCTATAGCTCGACTTGATCGGCGCGCTCAAGCGCGCGTTTGGTGCCTCGCTTCTTCTTCGATTGCTCGTCCAGGTTCATCGGTTGCTGCACCGGCGCTTTCACACGCCGCACTTCACTTTCTGGTGCTCGTGGCACACCCGCTCACTCCACTTTTCGTGTTCCGTAGCGTTGAACACCGCCCATCTCGCCGCACGCTCCGCCCTTTTGGGAAAAGATCCATCCCCCACCCTCGCCGCTGAACTCGTGCCGTCGTCAGCTGTGTCTCGAGCACTTCCATCGTCTCCGAACCACCACCTCGTACCCCGTGAGGCACGGCGGGGCTCCCACCGTTTTCAGCGACCCTATCTTCTTCAGTTGGCAGAAGCGGTCCGTCGCCGTTTCGCTCCAGCGCATCCCCGACGGTTTTTAAAAGTTTTGAGAGTACCCTCGCACGCATGCTCAACGGTGTCTCGTCCGTCGTCGCTCCGACACTGCCCGGAAGATCCAGTTTAGTGCACACTTCAAAGTCGACGGCGAGCTTCGCCATCGAGACGTCACCCGCCACCGACCAGCACATCCCATCCAGCTCCCGGAACCACCTCTCCTCCGACCGCCGCGAAGGTCTCCGGTCCCGCGATCGCTTCGAAACCCGGCCGGCGCGCTCTGATAGAACATTTCCTGCTCTCCTTACCGCAGCTGATCCTGTCACTACCTGTCAAACCGTGACTCCCAGTCTGTCCTTCCTTCTCATCCTATTCCTTCCTCTTCGGGGCACGCATAGCACATGGCCGCTCTGCGCAAGGTGGGGCCGTAATACTGCACCTTTGTAGCTCTTCCGCCCAGGCCGACTGCAGAAAGTGGTCGCCACAAAGGAATTACCCCCCGAAATTCACCGATTTTGGCCTGGACCAGGTGGCTTGTCTCCTGGGTCTTTGATCTTGATACGCTCGAATTACCTGAAATTGTCCTTATTTTGTGACGAAAAAGTGCAAAGTAGCTTAGAAATGCTCTCCAGGACCCAAGGCTGCATCCCTGAAGCACTCAGCGAAAAAACAAGAAACGAAAAAAAAAAAGACACCCCCCCCATGTTGAACTACGGGGGAACTACGGGGAACTGGCCCACCGACCACACCATGTATACGTTAGAATTTTTTTGAGTGCAAGGACTTACGTGTCAATAAAGACACTGCAAAAAATGGCGCAAATACCATTCGGCGAATACCATCGCCGTGGAGTCGATATAAAATCAACTTCCGGTAGATCCCGATCAGTGCCTCACTGATGATCTACCCTCCGACACTTCAGTCTCTCGGAGCTGATAAATCAACTTCCTACTGAAGGTTTTGACAGATCCCGATCAGTGCCTCACTGATGATCTGCCCTCCGACACTTCAGTCTCTCGGAGCTGATAAATCAACTTCCTACTCTGAAGGTTTTGACAGATCCCGATCAGTGCCTCACTGATGATCTGTCTGGCGGCAGTCTCTACAAACTCACCGCCCGCGGCAGTCTCTACAAACTCACTGCCCGCGGCAGTCTCTACAAACTCACCGCCCGCGGCAGTCTCTACAAACTCACCGCTCTACAAAGACAGATCCTCTTGTCGGCGCTCACACCAACTATCTGCCTCAACACCTTTCAGAACCGATAAATCAGCATCTTACTTGTGTTTCTAAAAGATCCTCTTCTCGGCGCTCACACCAACGATCTTTTCTGCGGCATCCTTACCGCCCGCGGCAGTCTCTACAAACTCACCGCTCTACAAAGACAGATCCTCTTGTCGGCGATCGCACCAACTATCTGCCTCAACACCTTTCAGAACCGATAAATCAGCATCTTACTTGTGTTTCTACAAAGACAGATCCTCTTGTCGGCGCTCACACCAACTATCTGCCTCAACACCTTTCAGAACCGATAAATCAGCATCTTACTTGTGTTTCTACAAAGACAGATCCTCTTGTCGGCGCTCACACCAACTATCTGCCTTGGCGGTATCCTTACCGCCCGCGGTATCCTTACCGCTCTACAAAGACAGATCCTCTTGTCGGCGCTCACACCAACTATCTGCCTCAACACCTTTCAGAACCGATAAATCAGCATCTTACTTGTGTTTCTACAAAGACAGATCCTCTTGTCGGCGCTCACACCAACTATCTGCCTTGGCGGTATCCTTACCGCCCGCGGTATCCTTACCGCTCTACAAAGACAGATCCTCTTGTCGGCGCTCACACCAACTATCTGCCTCAACACCTTTCAGAACCGATAAATCAGCATCTTACTTGTGTCTCAACACGTTTCAGAACCGATATCCTACTTGTGTTTCTAAAAGATCCTCTTGTCGGCGCTCACACCAACGATCTTCTACCAACGATTTACTTCTTGGGCTTCTTCGGGTTAGGCTTTGCAGCCTTTCCCTTCGGTTTCGGTTTAGCCCCGTTCTTGTCATCCTTCTTCTTGTCATCCTTCTTCGGGTTATCCTTCTTCAGGTTATCCTTCTGCGGTTTCTTCTGGTCGTAACTCCATTTCTCGAAAGAGATTGCCTTCATCACTTCGCCGACTTCCTTATTCGGGTTGCCTTCAAACTTTACAGTCTCTTCTATACACTCCTTCTCGTACATCTTTGAACGATAGAGAGAGAGATAGGAGATGTCCTTTGCAGGCTCATCTCCGATCACTCCCATTATCATCTTGTGAATTTCATTGTTTTCTTTGTACAACCTTGTAGCCCAAGACCATACTACAAATTCTTTGCAGAGTTCGCGGTTTGATCTTTTCTTATTCCCGGTCAGTGCAGTCAGGCTCGACCGCTCGACCGGTCAAGTCACTTTCCGAAAAAAACTTTTTTTTTTTTGGACAGGAATTTGCCACAACTTTTTTTTGCTCTGGTGAATACAGGTTAAAATCCATCCTATGCCAGAAAAAAAAAATCCCACGCTACGCGTGGGAAAACAACATGTGGTGTTTTAGAGTAAATGTTCGCTTGAAACTCTGGGTTTTAGCTGAAACGGGCAGTCTCACAAAGTTAGTACACTGTCGTGCTTCAGTAGTAGGACGGCTTAATACGACTTTTCCAGTTGCTTCGCTAGTGAATCATTAGTGCCATGAACAGGTCGACAACCCAGGTTCACTGTCACATCGTCCATCATACAAAAGATGGGCCCAGAGTGACGAGTTTCGGGGTTGCAGTGGAGTCTTCAGATGCCTGAGGCAATGGAACACTGTTTTGGTTTTGTAGGTGGGCCTCATTATGACTGCTGTGACCTTGGCATGTGCCTTCGTGGGTGTGCTGCTGCTTCACCACCTTCTTGTAGACCCAGTAGTCTCTGTATTCTGGCTGCAGCCGAACATAATGCAATCCAGGAGTTGGTGAGTGGAGTTGGGAATCCAAAGCTTGCCCTTGCCCCTGTGACCTTGGCTTTTGTCAAAGCTTTCCGTTTTCCCACCATTTTCTATTACTGTGAGGCACTACCCATGGCAGATTTTTCTAATTTTTTTTGCCCAGTCGAATCGACACAGGTGCCGGTCGAATTCGACCGGTGCCCACATTCGACCGCCTTGACCGGTCGAATGTCAATCCGAGAGCAATAATTTTTTTTTTTTGTCAATTCGACCGGCCGGTGACTGCACTATTCCCGGTCACATTCTCGAGTGTATCTCACTTAGACACAACCCCATCACCGAATTCCCGGCGATTTCGAGATATGACGCGCTGCTGTTTTCTTCTTCGAATTCCTTCAACCACTCGATCATCTTATCTAAAATGTCGATGACGCGCATAGCCCCCTACAGTTCTTCAGCAAGCTCACAAACCCACACCCAGTAAGCCCAGAAGCCTACAACCTGCCGACCCTCCTAACACCATGCAAAAAGATCGGTTGAGAGAAAGTTTGTTGACCTCTTTTTGGGAACCGTGGAAAGTTTTGGCCAGCCAATTGGCTAAGCGGAAACCCCAGGAAAAACAATCAATATGGGGTGAAAAGCAAACCTGTTCTGAGGCGGCCTCCGGCGCCTCGGCCGGCGCGTCGGCCTGCACCGCGGCGGCCTGGGCCCGCGCCGCGGCCTGCGCCGCGGCGGCCTGCGCCTCGGCGTCGGCGACCCGCGCCCCGGCGGCCTGCGCCTCGGCGTCGGCGACCTGCGCCTCGGCGTCAACACCGGTAACAACACCTCTTACGACAATGCTGGCGACTGGAGCCATGCCTCACTGTGCCGCCGGGGAACCGGCACGCAGAAGCGCATTTGTTTCATCTTTGAACCTTTTTTCTGCTCGCTGAAATCGGTGGTCGACGATGGCCCTTCGGACTTTCCCCCCCCACACCCGGAGCGTTTCCGGACCCCCTGCGAAACTGCGCAAGCGGTCCACCTGGCAGTTTCGCCAAGGCGCCAGCAGCGATGACCTCAACCTGCTGTGTTTGCGTCCCTGCCAGCGTGTAGATCGGGGCCAAAGTTGTGGAATTTCCTGTGTCTGTGCGAGAAAGGGTTGCTTGTGGCGAAGCGGCGGCCTTTCCAGGCTCCCAGCTGAACCCCCAGAAAGAAAAAGAAGGGGTTCCCAGTGCCGTGTGGCAGGCGCCGGTTCAATGTGAACCGGTGCGGTCAAAAACTGCGCCTGTCAGTGGTGAGGTTGTGCCTTTTGCTGTTTGTGATGATGAACCGAAAAAAACACGGAGAACACCGACCAGGCACCAGGTAAACGTCTGGAAACAGTACGGCGGTGCAATTTTTTTCCCAGGAGACTTGCTCCCAAGAGACTTTCCTTCACTCCAAGCGCCGATTCGCAAATTGACATGGCCGCTTGGTGAAGGAACTTCTCTTTGGGTGTAAGATCTTCCCCGCGGGTGGACGCGGAGGAAGAGGGTTCTTCTCGTATCCCACGAGAAAATTTGAAAAGGAACTAGCCCAACACACCCCTAGCCCACCGCGGATCGAAGAGGGCAGGTGGTCCGCCACCAAAACTGAACCAGCCCTGATAAAATAGATTAAAATGTTCATGCTTATGTTTTTGTGGTGAATCTTTTGTCTCCTTCTCTTTTTCTTCGGTCAAAAAAAAAAAAAAAAAAGCCCCATTTGTTTCCAGTACGATCGCGAGGGAGGCGCTTCTCTGCCCGGTCCTAGAGGACCGGCCCTTCACAAAACACCCACACAGGAACAAGCGCGTACACGCGCGGAGAGAAGAGGAGGCTGATCGACGTGGCGATCACCTTCCCGCTACAGGCGAACGCGGTGAAGAAGGCGGCGGAGACCGAGGGTGGGGCGGCCACGAAGTACGAGGCCGTCAAGCGGCGGACGTACGACGGCCCCATCCTGGCGGAGGCTCCTGAGCAACAGGACCTGCTGCTGGTCCCGATGGTGGTGGACACCTTCGGCGCCTGGGGCGAGTCGGCCCTGCCCGAGCTGCGGGCGCTAGTGAACGCAGTGCACAGGAGGCACGACTGGGAGACCTACGCGGCGGTCTCCCACCTAGCGTTCCACAGGCTCAGCTTCGTGGTGGCAAGGGCGGTGGCCCGCATCGCCCTCGTGAACGCGGACGTGCACCTCGGGGCGCGAAGGGTGGAGGAAGGTGAACTCGAGCTGGACGAAGTCTCCACGGACGACGGGGCAGGCAGCAGCAGCAGCAGCAGTAGCAGTAGTAGCAGCAGCAGCAGCAGCGGCGGCGGGGGCGGCAGCAGCAGGAGCAACAGCAGCAGCAGCGTCGCGAGCGGCGGCGGAGGCGGCGGCGGCGCCCCGGAAGGCGGAGGCGGAGGCGCCCCCGGCGGACCGCAGGCCCCGGCAGCGCAGGGACCACCGCCCCTCCCCCCCCCGAATGACGAACAACCACAGGAGGGGGGGCAGGGAGAACAGGGAGATGAGGGACGAGCGCCCGGCGCCCAAGCTGCCCCTCGGGGGCAGGTGCAAGGGGAAGTGATGCCGATCACTGGGGGGGTAGAGCCGATCCCCCGAGTCCCCCCCCTCACCACCCAGCGCCACACACCCGGGTCACGTGCGAGCTGTAGCGGGCCAGCCGTCACGACCGACCACACGCATGCCGGACAAAGGGCACCCGGCATGCACACCACCACCACCAACACACACACCCAGGGGGGCGGAGGGGTTCGGCTCTACCACCCTTTTGCTAGGCAGAGCGACTTCCTGCACCGGCCTTCGGGGGTCAGGGAGGGAAGTCCAGCGGTGCCCCCTAGGGCTAAGTTGGATGGAAACGCCGTTTCTTTTAGTTTTTTCGAAATAAGGAAACGGAAACGGAAACGGAAACGTTTCCGTTTCTTTTAAAAGAAACGCCGGAAGGCTCTTCATGCTGAGGGGTCCTATAAGATACCACTTCACGGGTCCTTCTGTGTGTCCGTCGGGTGTCCGTTTCCAGCCAAATTTTGGCTTTCCTTTCAGAGGGCGGGATCACCTTCTTCTTTTGATCTACCAGCGGGCACTTCTCTTCCTCCGTCTTCTGGCGGGCTCTCTGACTCTTCAGGGCCCTTCCTGGGCTGTTCTTCGACTTGGCTCGGCCCCTTCTTGTGTGTCGTCGCGGTCTCGTTTGTGCAGAGCAGTCGCCGGTGCTCACCGCTTTCTTTCGTCGGCGATCTGACACGAGCAAATAGGTAACCACAAGCTAATGATGCAGAATGTCGTCACATGTGGATGTTTTCTGACACCAGATTCCACTCTTCTGTGCCTACCACTTCGTCTTCTGCTGCTTCCAACCCACGTTCTCATGTGAGTGGGGCTTGTTGAATCTGCCGTCCTCTTCTGCATTGTTGGTGGTTTCTTCCTGCCGTCGTTGTCTATGCTCCGACAACACCGCCCCTTCCGGTGACGGTTGCCACCCGACGTCGTATGCAAGGTGCACTGTGGCAAGCGATGTTTAACGCACACGTTACTGCGTGGCCATCGCTTTTCTGGCGGGTTCAACATTGCCCCGGCATACGTGTGCCCTTCTCACCTCCTGATGCTGATTGCACTCCCTCTTTGTCTTACACCGCCGAAAGACCCCGGTCTTGTAGCCTGTGGCGCTGAACGATCGTATCTGTAGAGTCTATTTGTGCTTTCCCGATCGTCTTCAGCGCGTTGGCCAACAGCCTCGCATAACAGAGCATCGTCGCCACAACAGCCATTGATGTAAAGAGCTGCAGACCTCAAAGTCAGCACAACCGGATGCGTGTGGTTGCGTCTGCTCCACGCGGTCGCAACTCTTATGCTTCTTTCCTCCCTCTTTTCGGAGCCTCCTTGTCCATGGTTTCCCACTGGATTGCGGGGTCCGCCGTTCGGAACACATTTCCGGTCGGACCTTCAGCCAGTATACTAGTGGCATACCAGCCGTTTCTTTTGAAAAGAAACGGCGTTTCCATCCACCGCCAAAAAGAAGGAAACGGAAACGGAAACGGAAACGGAAACGTTTCCAACGTTTCCATCCTACATAGCCCTAGGGGGGGCTCACCAGCGGCGGCCGGACAGACGGCAGGGCCCGCAGCAGCGCCGGAGGAGCGCATTCTCTGTGTCCCTGGGGAGGGTGGCTCCCTCCTTGGGGACACGGAGGGTGCGCCGGGGCGGACGCCCCCGGAGAAGCAAGCAGCCGTCCCGGAAGACGAGGAGATGCCGGCCTCGGACGGCGCGCAGGCTGACGTCGAGCCACCGAAGGCGACGCGACGGGAAGGCGAAGTCCCCCCCTCAACGGCAACACCCCCAGTGCCACCCGCACCCCCAAAAGAAACAGTAGCACCCCAGCCCCCCCAGCACGCCGCGGCCGGAACGGCAGAGGGAGTGCGGGTGGCTCCCCTGCGCCCAAGGCAGGCTGGAAAGGCGAACCCCAAGAGGGGACCGAGTCAAGTGGACTCGAGGGCGGGTACTGGGGCAACAGGGAGCGGGATCCGAGGCCCCTCACAGCACCCCCCAATCCAACACGACACCAACATGCAGGTCGAGGAGGCAGAGGCGACGAGGAAGGACATCCTCAAGCCACTCGAAGCAGGCAGGGCGGGCACGGCGTCGTCGCGCGACGGCTGGCGATGCGCACCCCCGAGGGCAACCCCGTCCGAGCCGTACAGGCAGAGACCGCGGTCGATGGGGACCAAGCGGGACCCGTTGGGGGTCGAGGATGGGCCATCCTCGTCGGTCGTGCCGCCGCTGCCACCGGCCGGTCCAACCCCAAAGCCGCAGGTCCGCAAGGGGGAGACCGCCCCGGCCACCTCGAAGCCCCTGGATCCCCCCGGAAAAGGTCGACCCCCACCAAAAAAGCAAGGGCTACCAAAAGGCCCCAATCCACACACACAGGCGCTCAAGCTGCAGGCAGCCGCGAAAACCCCCCAGCCCCCCGAAAAACGCCAACCACCAACAAACCCACAGGCACCCCCCCAAAAACGAGAGCTCCCCCCCCCGAAAAACGCCTCAGCATCCGAAACAAACCCACAGGCACCCCCCAAAAAACGAGAGCTCCCCCCCCCGAAAAACGCCTCAGCACCCGAAACAAACCCGCAGGCACCTCCCCCAAAACGAGAGCCACTCCCCCCGAAAAACGCACCAGCACCAGAAACAAACCCGCAGGCACTCAAGAGAAAAGACCCCCCGGTGGGACTGAGCAACCCACAACTCTTGAAAAAACCGCGCCCCCCGGGGGACGACCAGCCACCACCGCCCCCCCCGAAAAAGGCTCCCTCCCCCCCAGAAATAATAATAATCGCCGCCCATCAGCCACCGCCCCGGCTGAAGCGAAAAGACCCCCCCTGCTCCATACTCCTGGGTGAGAAATACTGCCCCAAAAAAGCCCGCCTTCAGGACCCCAGCCTGAGCAAGAGCGCCCAAAACACCCAGGTGCAGCAGCAACCTCACCCGAGGCACTCTCCCAGACCGGTCGCAAGCCGGTCGCTTGTGGAGGGTGTCTCCCCGAGTGAGTTGAGCGGCGTGATCGTACCCTTGCCACAGTCTGCCGGTTCAACCGGACTCGCCCAGACTGGACGATCACCAGGTACCCCAACGACCGTAGAAAAACGGAATTGGGGACCGCCAAGCCGCGCCACAGCGAGCGCAGGGGTTCCGACGCAAGATCCGGCTAGCCACCGGGCACCCCTGCGGCAGACAGCGCAAGGACTGGCCAAGTCCCGCGTGGAGGGTGGCCCCTCCATCGCGCCGCGTACACGGTGAGAACCGTGGGTAGCACCCTCTGCATCTCTCGAATCTCTGAGTTTTGAGTTTTAGTGGGTAAGTCCCGACGGAAAAACGGACAGTCCCACACTCACAAGTTTGGTCCGGCTTGTGGTCGTGCGTCACGCATTTCTCCCCTCAGTTACCAAAAAAAGAAAAAGCAATTAAAATTTTTTTCTTCACTTCGATCTACTGGCACGGAACTGAGCTCCTCTGATGAAAGAACGTTTCTGAGATTTTTCAACAGGACGAATCTCAGGTTCTGCTTGGGTAGCAGGTTCTTCAACAGAACTAAAGTCTGGCTGTTCTTCAGTCTGACTAAAGTCTGGCTGTTCTTCAGTCTGACTAAAGTCTGGCTGTTCATCAACAGGACTAAAGTCTGGCTGTTCATCAACAGGACTAAAGTCTGGCTGTCTCATAGGAGTCTCTGCATAATATGCAGGTTCATCAACAGGACAACAGTCTGGCTGTCTCATAGGAGTCTCTGCATAATATGGCTGTCTCATAGGAGTCTCTGCATAATATTGCTGTCTCATAAGAGTCTCTGCCTGATAGGCAGCGATGTTCCATCTTTCAAAAGTCTCGAAATTATACCAGTTCAGCATAAGCTCCTTAGGATAAAAAGGAGAAGTTTGAGTTGATGAGGTTCCTTCTTGGTAGTACCTTGTAATAGTACTCCTCGCAAGGGAATCTCCTCGCGACGCGACTCGCATTGCATTTGAACTGGGATCGAACCAATGCATCTCAACATCATCCGTTGATTGATGCCTCACTGTGCCGCCGGGGAACCGGCACGCAGAAGCGCATTTGTTTCATCTTTGAACCTTTTTTCTGCTCGCTGAAATCGGTGGTCGACGATGGCCCTTCGGACTTTCCCCCCCCACACCCGGAGCGTTTCCGGACCCCCTGCGAAACTGCGGAAGTGGCAGTTTCGCCAAGGCGCCAGCAGCGATGACCTCAACCTGCTGTGTTTGCGTCCCTGCCAGCGTGTAGACGCAGCTGCGTGTCCACGAGATTCTTGTTGTAGCAAGGCCATGGCCGTCGGGGGGTATCCATCTCGAGTCTGTTCACGAGGAGGCACGCTGTACGATAGCGCGTGTCGACGCCTGCGCTCTCCGTCGCCATCAGGTCGCGGAGCGAAGCAGCAAGGGGACAGACCTGAGTAAGAGGAATGCCCCGCCCGCCCCGACGGCTATCCTCCTTACGTTTATTCAATGCATCTCAACATCATCCCCGCAAACCCGCACTCGGTGGCCCTAGCGGGCCCCCTCGTGAATCCCGAACCTTTGAAAGAAGGCGGCCGTCTTGTCCAGGAAAGGGGGCCTCTCATCTATGGGAGGCCCGACTCGAGCAAGAAGAAGTTGAAACCATTCAAATTGAAACGACAAAAAAGGTAATAAAAGCAACCGGAAGAACATGACACCAAAATAAAAGATGGCGGGGTGACGAGGTTCAATGCCGGTTGTTTTGGCGCCCACCGGAAACAATGAAGTATGCCATTTTTTTTGCGATTAAGTGAACAAGTGCAGAGAGCGGTGCGCGTGCTCAAATTGATGATGGTTTTGACCGATGCATCTGAAGAAACCCTCACAGGAATTCGAAGTACAGACGAACGACGTTCTTTCGAAGATCGGAACTTCTTCCCCATTTCGACATCAGGGGCGCTCATCGCATTGTTGAGAGCTCCTTTGGCAAGGTGGCCCTGTGAACTGCAGGAAACTCTTCAAAGGGATCAAGAGTCACACAAAGGATATTCCTCATCATCCTCCGCTTCGAAGTCCAGACGATGGCTCATTGCTTGTTTTTGACATGAGGGACAAAAATCTGACCTGCACCTCCTCGTGGTGTTCCTCGGAAACGCGCTGCAAGCGCGGCCGACGCAGGCAGTCTTTGTTGTTTATCCAACTGTCTTTGCCTGATGATTGATCAGGATTCTTTGACAGGTTTGGACAGTTTCCTGTTCAGCCAAACGATACCATTCACGTGTCACGCTGTTCGTTAATTCTTTAATTCTGGTGCCGCTTGCTGGTCATTCATTGGCTGTCATTGTTGGAACGATCTCTGGCGATTGGCAGTCGTTCTGGTGCCAATCCTTGGCCATTGGCTGTCAAGTCGCGATGCTGCTACTGAAATGGGCAACCTCGCAGGAAAGCAGCCGTTGATGGGTTTGCGTGTTCTGGTCCAAGCCTTTCGCGGCATGGGGGGGGGTGGGTCCCCCTGAGCCTACCTCCGGCAAGAATTCCTGCGAGGCCGCGCACTTGCCAGATCTCGGAACCTCATCGCGACGCGACTCGCATTGCATTTGAACTGGGATCGAACCAATGCATCTCAACATCATCCGTTGATTGATGCCTCACTGTGCCGCCGGGGAACCGGCACGCAGAAGCGCATTTATTTCATGTTTGTTGGCTATCTGCGGTCGACTCCATCATAGAAGCGTCTCGGTTCGCCCATGCCCATCAGCAGGTTGAGATCGTCGCTGGGTTCGTTGCGAGTTCCTGCGAGGTTGCGCATTTCAGATCTTGGAATCTCCTTGCGACCCGCCTCGCATTGCATTTGAACTGGTTAGTTGTAGGTGGATACCTCCGCAAACCCGAACCTTTGAAAGAAGGCGGCCGTCTTGTCCAGGAAAGGGGGCCTCTCATCTATGGGAGGCCCGACTCGAGCAAGAAGAAGTTGAAACCATTCAAATTGAAACGACAAAAAAGGTAATAAAAACAACTGGAAGAACATGACACCAAAATAAAAGATGGCGGGATGACGAGGTTCAATGACAGTTGTTTTGGCGCCCACCGGAAACAATGAAGTATGCCATTTTTTTTTGCGATTAAGTGAACAGGTGCAGATAGCGGTGTGTGTGCTCAATTTGATGATGGTTTTGACCGATGCATCTGAAGAAACCCTCACAGGAATTCGAAGTTCAGACGAACGACGTTCTTTCGAAGATCGGAACTTCCCCCCCATTTCGACATCAGGAGAGCGGGTACTCATCGCATTGTTGAGAGCTCCTTTGGCAAGGTGGCCCTGTGAACTGCAGAAAACTCTTCAAAGGGATCAAGAGTCACACAAAGGATATTCCTCATCATCCTCCGCTTCTAAGTCCAGACGATGGCTCATTGCTTGTTTGACATGAGGGACAAAAATCTGACCTGCACCTCCTGGTGGTGTTCCTCGGAAACGCGCTGCAAGCGCGGCAGACGCAGGCAGTCTTTGTTGTTTATCCAACTGTCTTTGCCTGATGATTGATCAGGATTCTTTGACAGGTTTGGACAGTTTCCTGTTCAGCCAAACAACACCATTCACGTGTCACGCTGTTCGTTAATTCTGGTGCCAATCCTTGGCCATTGGCTGTCAACCTGGCACCGTTCTGCAGTCCTTCAAACAAAGGTGCTTTGGAGATTTGCAGTCGCTCTAGTACCGCTCTTTGGCGCGGTTCGCCGTCATTCAGGCGCGGCTCTTTGGGCATTTTTGGTCATTCTAGCAGCTCGAGCAGCAGCTAGAGGATAGAACAGCTAGAGGGGCGGCAGATAGAGGAGCAGAAGCAGGAGGAAGAGCTACAGCAAGAGGGAAGAAGGAAGATGAGCAGCAGCTAGAGGATAGAACAGCTAGAGGGGCAGCAGATAGAGGAGCAGAAGCAGGAGGAAGAGCTACAGCAAGAGGGAAGAAGGAAGATGAGCAGGAGCAAGATGAGCAGCAGCTCGAGGAGCAGCAAAGAGGGAAGAAGCAAGATGAGTAGCAGCTAGAGGAGCAGCAGCTAGGATAAAACAGCTAGAGGGGCAACAGAAAGAGGAGCAGAAGCAGGAGGAAGAGCTGCAGCAAGAGAGAAAGAAGCAAGATGAGCAGCAGCTAGAGGATAGAACAGCTAGAGGGGCGGCAGATAGAGGAGCAGAAGCAGGAGGAAGAGCTACAGCAAGAGGGAAGAAGGAAGATGAGCAGCAGCGAGGAGCAGCAGCAAGAAGGAAGCAAGATGAGCAACCACTGGAGGCAAGACAGGAGCAGCTAGAGGAGCAGCAGCTAGAGGAGCCGCAAAGAGGGACGAAGCAAGATGAGTGCAGCTGGAGGAGCAACAGCTAGAGGGGCAGCAGATAGAGGAGCAGCAGCAGCTGCATCAACAGGGGAATAAGCAAGATGAGCATCAGCTAGGAGGGGCAGCCAGGGTAACAGCTGGCAGCAGCAGGGGCAGCAGATAGAGAAGCAGAAGATGAGGGGGGAGCGTCAGCAGGAGTCAGGAAGCAGAAACAAACACATACCATTGCCCAAGCACCAACAGCACCAACAGCACCAACAGCACCAACAGCACCAACAGCACCAACAGCACCAACAGCACCAACAGCAGCACCAACAGCACCAACAGCACCAACAGCACCAACAGCACCAACAGCACCAACAGCAACAGCACCAACAGCAGCAACAGCACCAACAGCAGCAGCAACAGCAGCAACAGCAGCAACAGCAGCAACAGCAGCAACAGCACCAACAGCACCAACAGCACCAACAGCACCAACAGCACCAACAGCACCAACAGCACCAACAGCACCAACAGCACCTACAGCAGCAGCAACAGCAGCAACAGCAGCAACAGCAGCAACAGCAGCAACAGCAGCAACAGCAGCAACAGCAGCAACAGCAGCAACAGCATCAACAGCAGCAACAGCATCAACAGCATCAACAGCATCAACAGCATCAACAGCACCAACAGCACCAACAGCACCAACAGCACCAACAGCACCAACAGCACCAACAGCACCAACAGCACCAACAGCACCAACAGCACCAACAGCACCAACAGCACCAACAGCACCAACAGCACCAACAGCACCAACAGCACCAACAGCACCAACAGCACCAACAGCACCAACAGCACCAACAGCACAACAGCACCAACAGCAGCAACAGCAGCAACAGCACCAACAGCATCAACAGCATCAACAGCATCAACAGCATCAACAGCACCAACAGCACCAACAGCACCAACAGCACCAACAGCACCAACAGCACCAACAGCACCAACAGCACCAACAGCACCAACAGCACCAACAGCAGCAACAGCAGCAACAGCAGCAACAGCATCAACAGCATCAACAGCATCAACAGCATCAACAGCAGCACCAACAGCACCAACAGCACCAACAGCACCAACAGCACCAACAGCACCAACAGCACCAACAGCACCAACAGCACCAACAGCACCAACAGCACCAACAGCACCAACAGCAGCAACAGCAGCAACAGCAGCAACAGCAGCAACAGCATCAACAGCATCAACAGCATCAACAGCATCAACAGCATCAACAGCATCAACAGCATCAACAGCATCAACAGCACCAACAGCACCAACAGCACCAACAGCACCAACAGCACCAACAGCACCAACAGCACCAACAGCACCAACAGCACCAACAGCACCAACAGCACCAACAGCACCAACAGCACCAACAGCACCAACAGCACCAACAGCACCAACAGCAGCAACAGCAGCAACAGCAGCAACAGCAGCAACAGCAGCAACAGCAGCAACAGCAGCAACAGCATCAACAGCATCAACAGCATCAACAGCATCAACAGCATCAACAGCATCAACAGCATCAACAGCATCAACAGCATCAACAGCACCAACAGCACCAACAGCACCAACAGCACCACAGCATCAACAGCACCAACAGCACCTACAGCACCTACAGCACCAACAGCACCAACAGCACCAACAGCACCAACAGCACCAACAGCACCAACAGCACCAACAGCACCAACAGCATCAACAGCATCAACAGCATCAACAGCAATATATCGATGAAGCGATGCGCAAAAGGGGGAAGCCACAAGAGTGTGAGTACAGTATGTCGAATTCTTCCTTTAATTTTTTAATTCCCAAATCGGGGGGCACTTGGACTGCTCCTGGATTCTTCAAAGCAGTACCTGTAAGTGAGGTGGTGCTGTGCACAAAAACGTTACAAACCTGTGCTGCAAACCCGACCAATCCTGACACCTGGACTGTTATAGGCTATTTCACGGATTTCTGTAGTGTGACGGACGGACGGGTTTTGAAGCCACAAATATTTATAGTATCCTGACACCTGGACTGTTATAGGCTATTTCACGGATTTCTGTAGGGGACCCTATTGAATCTTTTGTTATCGGGGTCAACACTCTAGAACGGAAGGATGAGCTTACGTGGACCGCTCATCTGCGATGGGTAACTCGGTCGTCGGATCTGATGGAAATCGATACCGGCAATCCGATGTTGAGTAGTCCAGGTAGTCGTTCGGGTCTTTCTGTTCCCTGCATCGACTCTCATTCGTCCGTGACTGCACTGACCTGGGTCATGCCTTTGTGCTGTACCTTCGACCAGTCTATGTACTCTTTAAAAGTACCAGAGGTCCAGCTACCCGCTCTTAGTAGGACTCCTAAGTCCGGGTTTTCGTCGTTTATGTCGTGCGCAGCCCCCCTACGGAAGCTGTGCGTTCCCCACCCAATGACGGGCTTCTGGTGGCGGTCTGCCTTCAACTTCACATTCTCCAGCACGATTGGATAAGTGAGTTGGAATACCCGTCGGCCAGGCTCGGTCGTGTTCTGGATGAACGGCCACAAGTAGTGGACTGGGCACATGGAACGCCATCCTACTGTAACGGTCGTGGCCTTGCATGTGCAACCCCTCGTTAAAACCTCTCCGCTTTGTTTGCTTTTCCGGGAGGCGAGGACAATGTGCAACTCCTGTTGGAATCGGAAGACGGAGCTGTGTCGCTTCGATGTCTTAACGTCGTGGAGAGCTGAGTGAGGGGCGTCGGTCTCGAGCCCTCGACAGAGAGGAAGTGCTTCGTTGTTCGTCCGGAGAAGGAAGACGTACGACAGCACCGCGAGTGCGTTAAACTCGCGTAGCAAGCTCTTGGACGGTGTCGAAAACTTCGTGTCGGCCAGTATTTTGTCCAAGAGCTGGGACGTTATCGGGTCCATCTTATGCGTTGCCTTCTGCTCTCGACGGATGCCTTTGATCGCCTCCTGAACCCCTTTCGTGCGCAGTCGAGAGTCGATGCGGAGGTATCTTTGCACCTTCTCTAGTGCTGACAGGGAGCATTCTGCCGTGTCAGCGTTTGTGTGCAGCGACACGTAGCCTTCGAGCTCTGTGGTGTCGATCGGGAAGTGCGCGATGCACATCGCGTTCGCGTACCGGCTCCAAGATCGAACAGCGCGGAAGTACTGGTACCAGGTTTCGCCCTTCACGGACGAAACCTTCAGATGCTTGACTGCATCTCGAACCATCTCGCGTGCGACCATAGGCGATGCCGCTTCGAGTGCTTCCAGCTTCCTCTTCATCGGCATGTGGATGCTTCTTATGCCTTTGTCCGACCCGTCCTTCGCTCGTTCCATAGCGTCAGTCAACATCTGGATGACTTCCGATCCGGTCGGGTACGCCAATGCGGACATCTTTTAAAGGGTGGGTGGGCGGGAAAACCTTTGTACTTACGTACGCTTCTTCTTTGGAAGAAGGCTCCGAGGCGGTCGTAGAGGTTGACTAGACGCTAACAAAACATGCCAATCCCTGTCACGCAGTGTCATTGGGATTGACTCTTCCTTTGTTATCGGGGTCAACACTCTAGAACGGAAGGATGAGCTTACGTGGACCGCTCATCTGCGATGGGTAACTCGGTCGTCGGATCTGATGGAAATCGATACCGGCAATCCGATGTTGAGTAGTCCAGGTAGTCGTTCGGGTCTTTCTGTTCCCTACGCAGACACTCAGATTACCCGGTCCCATCGCAGTCCCGAGCTGAGGAGTCGCGGTTTGTGTGTTCCTCCGGAAGCCGGCTCGTCGAAGTAGAGCGTCTTCAAGCATCACGTCTTTTCCAACTGAGCGCGGCGTATCGTCTTTGTTCCATGATTCGAGATCGAGAGCGTTAAGGAAGCCATGGTCTTGGCTTGTTCAGCCAAGGTGTAGCAAGAGGGAATGTTGGGAGGTTCATGGAACGGAGGGAGGAAGCATTGGACGGGACGCTATTCACAAGGAAGGAGACGCTGTAATTACACCTCGTGCATGTGTGGTAATGAACTCGTAAACCCTGGGATGTATGCAAATCCCATCCTCTCGAGCTCTCGTATGCGGCCCAGCTGTCGAGACGGAAGATCGGCTATGTTGTGTGCCGATTCCACTCTCTCCAGCCACACGTCCGCGGTCTTGGCCGTAACTGCTTCGAACCAGAAACTCTTAGTCATGTCGTTAAAGAGTCGGTTCTCCGAATGGCCCTTTACCAACGTCGCTTGTGTGCAAACGTTGTCGATGAAATAATACTGGGGAATGTTAGAAAACAAGTCATCCAGGATTTCCTCGGGGAACAGGAGTTCATGATGAGCGTTCAGAAAATGCTGCGCTGAAATGACGGTTTCCGTTTCGTATAGCTGGATGTTTTCTTCATCCTTGTTGCCAACTGGGAACCGGTCGCGGTTTGCGACGTTAACCGCCGAGTGCGTGCTCGCGTAATATCTATGCGATTTATAGCAGAAGCATACGCCGAGCTGACCCATCGATGCATCAGTGTATATGATGATCGGAGTCCTTGGAGTCGACAGTAGACTTGCGTCTATCTGACGATGGAAGCGGGAATGGCACAGGGCTTCCTTCCACCACCTCAGCGCGTCTCGCAGACGTGCACCCAACTTTGCGACGTTCACCTTCGAATACTGTCGTGTTCGAATAGGGTGAACGAATGCCCGGCCGATCGAACCACTCATACTCTGTTGGACAAAACCGAGTTGTCCAACAAGTTTCGCGGCCTGCGATGAGGAGAGACTATCCTCATCGAGAATGGCGTCGATGGCACCCCGCAACTTACTTGCTCTCTCCTCTGTTATTGAAAGCGAGAAGACGGAGCTCGAAACGTCAACAAGTACGCCTAGGTACGGAAGAACCTGTCCCGTACGCTTTTTCGCATCTTTGAATATCAGACCGATGATATTCGAGAAGAAGAACTGGAAGTCCTCGGCCATCCCTTCGATGTCGTCCGCACGCGCTAGCATGTGGAAGTCGTCGAAGTAACCGGCGGCCGGGATGCCCATGATCCGGCGCGCGGCCGCTGTGACGAATCTAGACAAACAGTTGTAGTCTAACACAGCCGACTCAGTGCCGAAGCACAGAACGTTACTTAGGTAACACTCGAGTTCTTGTGTGGTAGCGTTGAGCGCTACTACAACTGCGTACCGTTGTTGGGTCGAGTCTGCGATCAAGGACTTGTACGCGTCCGATTGATCAAGGACCGCTTGCGACAGGTGTTCCACCCCGTGTTCTATCATCGACGCGGCTGTGGCTATTGCGTTGTCGATGCCGAGCAGGGAGATCGGTGTGTGGACGCGGGTGACTTTGTTGGTCGCCCGACCGTTGTCGCAGCCACGATGTTTCTCGCCTTGGACGACGATAAACCTCCGGATTGGGATAAAATGGTCCACCGGGAGATCGTGGACGGTATAGGGCCCCTGCAGCCACCCTTTTTCCACTTCAATTTGCAGCTGATCTGCTATCTCCTTCCAATTTCCGTCGCGGATGCACTGGCGGCGTAGGGACCGGAGGAGAGGGTGCTGCTTGTGAATCAAGGCGGCTTTCGTCTCGATGAACTCCTTCTTCGCGCTGCGGCTGAGCGGACGAACGTCGAATACTCCTTCCTCTCGCAGATCATCGACAACCGGGAACCCAAAGCCGAGACGGTGCACGAACTCATTCTTGACGCCGTTCGTTGCGGCGCCCATGGCGTGCAGAATCTCTTCGACCACAGGAACGTTGATTCTTTCTGCGATGGCGCGGGCGGGGTGATGCTCGTCGTAGTACTCTCCGAACGAGTTGTCGTTCCTCAGTGTTTTGGCCCTGTCTGCCCAGTAGATGAGGCGGCATTGGCGAAAAGCACTGTTCTGTGCCGTAGGTTTTCCCGCGTACGTCTGCACACACTTCAGGAGGTCCGGTTCCATGTCCCTTTCGCTGTATTGCGTCGTCCTGATCTGCGATGTTAGCAGGACGTGCTCTGCCATCGATGTCGCGCGATACGAATAAAAGAGTCCACGTTGCTTCCGAAAGGGTTGATGGTCGTTTATACCCTTAAATTGTTGTGGTTGTTCGTTGTGTTGTACCGGTTGCGGCGGCGTACATCTCAACCACAGTTTGTGACGAGAATCGGCAGGTGGTTCGGAGGATGTCCATAGTGCGGGATGGTATAAGATGGGAGTTTCGTGGACTCCTGTCGATGTTGAAATTGTTGATGGAACGGGGTCGCTTGAACCAAGTAGTCAGCGTGGTGGTCCACTTCCTTTGCTCACCGGGTGAGGCTTCGCACCTTTCATGCCACGTGTGTCCTTATGGGGGTGCGGCTTGTTCCCTTGGTACGGTGTGAAGCGGTTGTCCGACCGCGATGAGCCCGGCATAGCGGCTTTCGCGCTTTTCGCCCGCTCCTTCTCCTTCGCCACAATCTCACGCTTCTGGTCGATGCTAGCCTTGCAAGTCTTTGCTAGCTCAGTATCGACAGTAGCGATCGCAGTGATCGTATCCGAGACAGGAATGTCTCGAGACCCTTCATGTGCGCGCTTAAACGTCTGCGCTTCGTACTTGGCGCCGGCGTGGTAGCACCCTTTTGTACAGAGGTGTGACGCCACCAGCGGAAGCATCCCAACCACGTGCACCATCAGGCGTAGGTGCTCCTTCGCAGGAACTGCTTCGCACACCAGTAATCCGATGACGTGTCGTATCCGGAGGAGCACGTGCAGCGTAGCGGGGAGCTGCTCAGATTCCAGTCGCGCCGACACCTGGAGCAGTATGCTCTTGTGGGCCGTGTCCGCGGCCTCGCCGAGATGACCCTTTGCCACCTCCAGGACCTCGTCCGACACCTTCGTTCTAGCCGGCGCGTGTGCAATCGCGTGGGCTTCTGTCGAAGGGAACAGCGGAGACTTCTGCGGCGAGAGTTCCAGCGGAAGGCGAATCCCATCCTCCATCTGCAGGAGGATAGCCCGGACGAGGGCGGTGTCGGGTCTCAAGACCGCCGGCAAGTCCGTCAAGTTTAGGGCCTGGAGGCGGCTCTCTACGTTGACGGTGCGGTGTGGTCCGTCTTTTTTCGCCGTCGTGCGCTGTGCCTTCAGGCTGATGGCGAACATTTTGATGTCGCCGACGATGGTGCGGTCCATGCCGCCTTCCAGCAGGTTTCCAACGGGAACGTCCATCCGCGCCATCGCTTCGACGTCTGCAGCGCTCCATTTGGATAGCTCTGCGTGCGTCGCTTTGACGTGTTCAGCGGTGGGGGCAGCGTTGTTCTCCCGGACCGCCGACAACTCCAGGCAAATTATCGCTTGTGAAGCCCTTGTCCTGTCGTCTCTGTCAGCCTCTGGCGTTCGTACGAAAGCGTCGTACAGGCCGGATGCCTCGTCTGTCACTCCCGCTGTAACTTCCGCAGGCAGCTGATGTTTCGCGATGGCTGCCGCCCTGATCGCAGCCTTGCATGACACTACGAAGTTCACGGGGTCCGTCTGAGGCAAGTCTTTTTTTTACTTAGCATGCAGGGTCAGCAGTTGAGCAAAATTTCCCGCAAACCCGCAAACCCGCACTCGGTGGCCCTGCGGGCCCCCTCGTGCATTTGATGGATTCTCAGCGCTTTGATGTGGGCCTTCTTGTCCAGGTTCGGCCTCTTGTGTGAAGAGGCCGACTCGAAAGAAAACAGGATTCAGCACACACAACGCAAACAGGAACTAGAAGAAGAAAAGAAATTCACAAGATGGTTCAGGTCGGAGTTGTGCTTGAAAAATCTGGTGTTCGAGAGTTCGTGTGCAAGCAGTCAAGGTATGTGAAGTTCCGAGTTCTGTCAGAGCTATGGGTGCATATTTTGTTGATATTTTGACCGATGCATTCAACGAAACCGTCACAGGAATTCGAAGCTCCTACGAACGACGTTCTTTCGGTCGCAACTTCGGGAGAACGTGCCCTCCCCATTTCGACATGCAACAGTTGCCTATCACGTTTTCGGTGTTCCTTCAGCAAAGTGGTCCTGAGAGGTCGTGAAGTCCAAGAAGCTGGCCATCAAAGGCCCCTGGGTGGTCTTGGGGTTGGGGGACAAAATCTGACTTGCCACCTCCTCGCGGTGTCCCCTGGAAACGTGTTTTTCGAAACGCGGCCAAGGCAAGCAGTTCCTTTGCTGTGGGTGAAAGCCCCTAACTTCGTATCTGGCCTCCGAGCTGCGCAGCTACCCTTCCCAGGCGTAAAAAAGGTCGGCAAGAAAGCAGCAGCAGCAGCAAGGCTGCCCGGCAAGGCAGCAGCAGCAGAAGCAAGACAGCTGCGGGAAGACACGAGCAGCAAGGCAGCTGCGGCAAGGCAACAGCGGCAAGGCAGCAGCAGCACGACAGCAGCGGCAAGGCGGCATCCGGAAGGCAGCCGCGGCAAGGCAGCAGCAGCAAGGCAGCAGCCGCAGCAAGGCAGCCACAGCAAGGCAGCCGCAGTAAGGCAGCCGCAGCAAGGCAGCAGCAACAAGGCAGCAGCAAGGCAGCAGCAGCAAGGCAGCAGCGGCACAGCGGCAAGGCGGCAGCATCGCGATGGCAGCGGCAAGGCGGCATCAGCAAGGCAGCAGCAGCAGCAAGGCAGCAGCAGCAGCAAGGCAGCCGCGGCAAGGCAGCACCAGCAAGGCAGCAGCAGAAGCAAGCCACCAGCAACAAGGCAGCAGCAACAAGGCAGCAGCAGCAGCAGCTGCAGCTAGGCAGGGGCAGCAACAAGGCAGCAGCAGCAGCAACAGGCAGCAGCAGCAGCAAGGCAGCAGCAGCAGCAAGGCAGCAGCAGCAAGGCAGTGGCAGGGGCAGCAGCAGCAGCATCATAGCAGCGGGGGACAAAATCTGACTTGCCACCTCCTCGCGGTGTCCCCTGGAAACGTGTTTTTCGAAACGCGGCCAAGGCAAGCAGTACCTTTGCTGTGGGTGAAAGCCCCTTACTTCGTATCTGGCGTCCGAGCTGCGCACCTACCCTTCCCGGGCGTAAAAGATCCTGCCCCAAGCTGCCCAGCAGGAACGGGGGGGGCGGTGCAAAGAGGCACCTTCCAGGTGAGCCTTGCCAAGTTTGACTCCCCTGTGGCCCTCTCATCGTGAAGGCGGGGTAAAATCGGGATGGTTACCAATGTGCCCCCGGTTTTTTGAATTAGTTGGCCCCAGTCTGAGTGACAGGTGGCGGCTTGTGGCTGAGCCGCGGCCTTTCCAGGCCCTTAGCCGACTCTCCTTTCGTTTTTCTGAGTCCCCAGTGCCGTGGGGCAGGCGCCGGTTGCAGTGTGCAACTGGTGCGGGTTCAAACCGCGCCTGTCTGTGTTCGTGGTTGTGCCGTTTTTCGTTGTGAAGAAGTGAACCCGGAGAACCCACCAGGTCAGGCACCAGGTTTCTTGTCTGGCAAACTGTACGGCCTGGTGTTTAAAAAAAAATCAAGGCTGTCTGTGCGGTTGGCTGTGACAAGTCCACTCCTGCATTTCACAAAATTTGCAGCAGGAGGGACTGAGTCACACCAATCGAAAAGACACCGGAGAATACCCGAGAAAAAAAAAGCAAGGCAGCAGCGGCAAGGCAGTGGCAGCGGCAGCAGCAGCAGCATCATAGCAGCGGCAAGGCAGCAGCAGCAACAACAGACGAAGTTTGTTTGAAGCGCTTAAGTTGGAAAACGAAGCTCAGTCTTTGCAAGCCTTTCCATTTCGAAGTGGGGAAGGTCGTTGACCACAGTGTTTGGTTTTGCGAGAATTCCACAGCTTTGGAGAAAGGCAGCAGAGCAGCAGGAGCAGCAACAGCAAGAGTAGCAGCAGCAAGACAGCAGCGGCAAGGAAGCAGCAGCTAGGAAGCAGCAGCAAGACAGCAGCAGCAAGACAGCAGCGGCAAGGCAGCAGCGGCAGAAGCAAGACAGCAGCAAAGCAAAGCAGCAGTAGCAAGGCAGCATCAGCAAGGCAGCAGCAGCAAGAAGACAGGAGCGGCAAGGCAACAGCGGCAAGGCAGCAGCAGCAAGGCAGCAGCGGCAAGGCAGCAGCGGTAAGGCAGCAGCAGGAAGAGCACCAACAGAAGGCAGCAGACAGAATAGGAGCTTTCAATTTAAAGAAACATAAACAGAAAATCAAAACACAGACGAAGTTTGTTTGAAGCGCTTAAGGTGGAAATCGAAGCTTGCAATGAACATCAGTCTTTGCAAGCCTTTCCATTTCGAAGTGGGGAAGGTCGTTGACTGCAGTGTTTGGTTTTCCGAGAATTCCACAGCTTCGGAGAAAGGCAGCAGGAGCAAGAGTAGCAGCAGGAACAGCAGCAAGAGCAGGAGCAAGGCAGCAGCAGGCAGACAGCAACTTTCAGTTCAAAGAAACCTAAACAGGTAATCAAAACACAGACGAAGTTTGCGAATCTGGGCTTCGATGAAAAATGCAAGCCTTTCCATTTCGAAGGGGGGGAAGGTCGTTTACTGCAGTGTTTGGTTTTGAGAGAGTTTCACAGCTTCGATGAAAGGCAACAAGAGAAGCAGGAGCAAGAGCAGCACCAGCACAAACAGCAGTGAGCAGCAAATCAGCAGGAAGTAAACAGTTACTGTGTTGTTGGCTTCAGGGAAATCAGCAACAGCAGCAGGAGCAAGAGTGGCAAGGCAGCAAAACCAAACACAGGAACAAGAGGAGCAGCAAGAGGATCAGCAGCAAGGCAGCAAAAACCCCATCGAAGTCAAGAGAAGGTTGCTTTAAGCCTTTTGTCCACACTTTTCTTCTTATTGTAAAGAAATAAAAAGATGTCCCAGTTCTGGCATGGCAGGCCCCTTTTGGCCCAAAAACAGGTAGCCACCGTTGTCAGCACATGGGATTTTCACTCATTCACCTTTTTTGCAGCAGCAGCAACATCAGCAAGACTGAAGCACCAGCAGGGAGCAGGAGCAGAAGCAGCAGAAGCAGCAGAAGCAGCAGCAGCAGCAGCAGCAGAAGTAGCAGCGGAAGCAGCACAGCTTTAGCAGACGTAACAATCACAGCATCAGCAGAACCAAACCAGGAACCCAAAACCTTGGGAGGAAGGATGGGAGGGGAAAATGGCTATTGGTTGTCTCTTGTGTGCGTGCTTTGTCCTATCTTTGAAGGGTTGAAAGGAAGCTGCACTTTGCAACGCGGGAGTACCTGTCGAGCCAGTCAGCAAGATCAACCCGTGTCACTATGCCAGCATTTTGGATCAGATGCGAGCCCCTCCATAGGCTTTGTTGAGCGTCCTTGACGTTCATGCTTTGAGCAACTCCTGCAGGCAGTTCCTCGCAACTGGCCGAAAAAACTTTGTCTCACGACATTGTATGTGGCTAACCGCAGTGGAAACGAAACAGGAGGAAGCAAACCTTTCGAGGTCTGCGTGTTCGTAGTTCTGATGATCCCTAATCGGTGGAAGTTTTGGGCAGATTAGAGACAGACAAAGCACACGCATAGCAACAATCTTTGGCACGGGGACTTTGATACTTGGGTATATTTTTCGAATTTTCAAGTTGGAAAAAAATATTATGAGCACCAGGCAGCACCAGTAGGCAGCACCAGCGGGAGGCACACACCAGCCAGCACCAGCAGCAGGCAGCACCAACGGCAGGCAGCACCAACGGCAGGCAGCACACGCAGGCAGCACCAGCAGGAAGCACATAGCAGGCAGCGCAGTACCAGGAGACACCCAGGCCAGCACCCAGCAAGTCAGCACCAGGAAGTCAGCACCAGGAAGTCAGCACCAGCAAGTCAGCACCAGCAAGTCAGCAGCCAGCAAGCCAGCCAACAAAAAGCCTTGAGTGAGAGACAAGCCCCTAGACACACAGGACTCCCACCACTCATCCTTTTGCTTCCCATTCTGCGCGTTCTTTGGGGGTCCTGTGTTGCCAAGCCTGATTGCAAGAGATAGAGGGGGCACACCTCCAGCAAACCCGGGCAAACCTGACCTGTGGAATTGGATGCTGCCAAAAAATGGCTGGTTTGCGGGTCTGGTTCATAGGAAAACCAATAGAAACTGGATTCTGAATTTTGAGTTTTTCAGAATTTTTTTTTGACAAAGGTGAAATTTTTGCTTGGAATTTTTCATTGTGACGAACAGACAGACAGACAGACAGACAGACAGCCGCAGTAAGGCAGCCGCAGCATCGCGATGGCAGCGGCAAGGCGGCATCAGCAAGGCAGCAGCAGCAGCAAGGCAGCCACAGCAAGGCAGCCGCAGTAAGGCAGCCGCAGCAAGGCAGCAGCAGCAAGGCAGCAGCAGCAAGGCAGCAGCAGCGGCAAGGCGGCAGCATCGCATGGCAGCGGCAAGGCGGCATCAGCAAGGCGCAGCAGCAGCAAGGCAGCAGCAGCAGCAAGGCAGCAGCAGCAGCAAGGCAGCAGCAGCAGCAAGGCAGCCGCGGCAAGGCAGCAGCAGCAAGAAGCAAGCCACCAGCAACAAGGCAGCAGCGGCAAGGCAGCAGCAGCACGATAGCAGCGGCACAGCGGCAAGGCGGCAGCATCGCGATGGCAGCGGCAAGGCGGCATCAGCAAGGCAGCAGCAGCAGCAAGGTAGCAGCAGCAGCAAGGCAGCCGCGGCAAGGCAGCACCAGCAAGGCAGCAGCAGAAGCAAGCCACCAGCAACAAGGCAGCAGCGGCAAGGCAGCAGCAGCACGATAGCAGCGGCAAGGCGGCATCCGCAAGGCAGCAACAAGGCAGCCGCGGTAAGGCATCAGCAGCAAGGCAGCAGGAGCAGCAAGGCAGCAGCAGCAAGGCAGCAGCAGCAAGGCAGCAACGGCAAGGCAGCAGTAGCAGCAAGGCAGCCGCGGCAAGGCAGCACCAGCAAGGCAGGAGCAGAAGCAAGACAGCAGCAACAAGGCAGCGGCGGCAAGGCAGCAGCAGAAGCAAGACAGCAGCGGCAAGACACCGGCAGCAAGACAGCATCGGCAAGGCAACAGCGGCAAGGCGGCAGCAGTTCGATAGCAGCGGCAAGGCGGCATCAGCAAGGCAGCCGCGGTAAGGCAGCAGCAGCAAGGCAGCAGCAGCAGCAAGGCAGCCGCGGCAAGGCAGCAGCTGCAAGGCAGCAGGAGCAGCAAGGCAGCAGCAGAAGCAAGACTGCAGCGGCAAGGCAGCAGCGGCAGGGAAGCAGCAGCAGCAACACAGCAGCGGCAAGGCAGCAGCAGCAGCAAGGCAGCAGCAGCAAGGCAGCAGCAGCAGCAACAGCAGCAGCAGCAGCAGCAACAAGGCAGCAGCAGCAGCAGCAGCAGCTAGGCAGGAGCAGCAACAAGGCAGTAGCAGCAAGGCAGCAGCGGCAAGGCAGCGGCAGCGGCAGCAGCAGCAGCATCATAGCAGCGGCAAGGCAGCAGCAGCAACAACAGACGAAGTTTGTTTGAAGCGCTTAAGTTGGAAAACGAAGCTTGCGATGAACATCAGTCTTTGCAAGCCTTTCCATTTCGAAGTGGGGAAGGTCGTTGACCACAGTGTTTGGTTTTGCGAGAATTCCACAGCTTTGGGGAAAGGCAGCAGAGCAGCAGGAGCAGCAACAGCAAGAGTAGCAGCAGCAAGACAGCAGCAGCAAGACAGCAGCGGCAAGGCAGCGGCAGAAGCAAGACAGCAGCAAAGCAAAGCAGCAGTAGCAAGGCAGCATCAGCAAGGCAGCAGCAGCAAGAAGACAGGAGCGGCAAGGCAACAGCGGCAAGGCAGCAGCAGCAAGGCAGCAGGGGCAAGCAAGGCAGCAGCAGCAAGGCAGCAGCAGCAAGGCAGCAGCGGCAAGGGAGCAGCGGTAAGGCAGCAGCAGGAAGAGCACCAACAGAAGGCAGCAGACAGAATAGGAGCTTTCAATTTAAAGAAACATAAACAGAAAATCAAAACACAGACGAAGTTTGTTTGAAGCGCTTAAGGTGGAAATCGAAGCTTGCAATGAACATCAGTCTTTGCAAGCCTTTCCATTTCGAAGTGGGGAAGGTCGTTGACTGCAGTGTTTGGTTTTCCGAGAATTCCACAGCTTCGGAGAAAGGCAGCAGGAGCAGCAGGAGCAAGAGTAGCAGCAAGAACAGCAGCAAGAGCAGGAGCAAGGCAGCAGCAAGGCAGACAGCAACTTTCAGTTCAAAGAAACCTAAACAGGTAATCAAAACACAGACGAAGTTTGCGAATCTGGGCTTTGATGAAAAATGCAAGCCTTTCCATTTCGAAGGGGGGGAAGGTCGTTTACTGCAGTGTTTGGTTTTGAGAGAGTTTCACAGCTTCGATGAAAGGCAACAAGAGAAGCAGGAGCAAGAGCAGCACCAGCACAAACAGCAGTGAGCAGCAAATCAGCAGGAAGTAAACAGTTACTGTGTTGTTGGCGGGATTGTCGCAGCTTCAGGGAAATCAGCAACAGCAGCAGGAGCAAGAGTGGCAAGGCAGCAAACCAAACACAGGAACAAGAGGAGCAGCAAGAGGATCAGCAGCAAGGCAGCAAAAACCCCATCGAAGTCAAGAGAAGGTTGCTTTAAGCCTTTTGTCCACACTTTTCTTCTTATTGTAAAGAAATAAAAAGATGTCCCAGTTCTGGCATGGCAGGCCCCTTTTGGCCCAAAAACAGGTAGCCACCGTTGTCAGCACATGGGATTTTCACTCATTCACCTTTTTTGCAGCAGCAGCAACATCAGCAAGACTGAAGCACCAGCAGGGAGCAGGAGCAGCAGCAGCAGCAGAAGCAGCAGAAGCAGCAGAAGCAGCAGAAGCAGCAGAAGCAGCAGCAGCAGCAGCAGCAGAAGTAGCAGCAGAAGCAGCACAGCTTTAGCAGAAGTAACAATCACAGCATCAGCAGAACCAAACCAGGAACCCAAAACCTTGGGAGGAAGGATGGGAGGGGAAAATGGCTATTGGTTGTCTCTTGTGTGCGTGCTTTGTCCTATCTTTGAAGGGTTGAAAGGAAGCTGCACTTTGCAACGCGGGAGTACCTGTCGAGCCAGTCAGCAAGATCAACCCGTGTCACTATGCCAGCATTTTGGATCAGATGCGAGCCCCTCCATAGGCTTTGTTGAGCGTCCTTGACGTTCATGCTTTGAGCAACTCCTGCAGGCAGTTCCTCGCAACTGGCCGAAAAAACTTTGTCTCACGACATTGTATGTGGCTAACCGCAGTGGAAACGAAACAGGAGGAAGCAAACCTTTCGAGGTCTGCGTGTTCATAGTTCTGATGATCCCTAATCGGTGGAAGTTTTGGGCAGATTAGAGACAGACAAAGCACACACATAGCAACAATCTTTGGCACGGGGACTTTGATACTTGGGTATATTTTTCGAATTTTCAAGTTTTGGAAAAAATATTATGAGCACCAGGCAGCACCAGCAGGCAGCACCAACGGCAGGCAGCACCAACGGCAGGCAGCACCAGGCAGTACCAGGAGACACCCAGGCCAGCACCCAGGAAGTCAGCACCAGCAAGTCAGCACCAGCAAGTCAGCACCAGCAAGTCAGCACCAGCAAGTCAGCACCAGCAAGTCAGCACCAGCAAGTCAGCACCAGCAAGTCAGCACCAGCAAGTCAGCAGCCAGCAAGTCAGCAGCCAGGAAGTCAGCAGCCAGGAAGTCAGCACCAGCAAGTCAGCACCAGCAAGTCAGCACCAGCAAGTCAGCACCAGCAAGTCAGCACCAGCAAGTCAGCACCAGCAAGTCAGCACCAGCAAGTCAGCAGCCAGCAAGCCAGCCAACAAAAAGCCTTGAGTGAGAGACAAGCCCCTAGACACACAGGACTCCCACCACTCATCCTTTTGCTTCCCATTCTGCGCGTTCTTTGGGGGTCCTGTGTTGCCAAGCCTGATTGCAAGAGATAGAGGGTTGTACACCTCCAGCAAACCCGGACAAACCTGACCGGGTACCAGGGGGACAAAATCTGACTTGCCACCTCCTCGCGGTGTCCCCTGGAAACGTGTTTTTCGAAACGCCCGCCCGCAAACCCAAACCCGCAAACCCGCACTCGGTTGCCCTGCGGGCCCCCTCGTGGATTGGATTGATTCTCAGTGTTTGTAGCCTTCCTTCTAGATACGGCCTCTTTGTGAGAGGCCGACTCGAAAGAGAGCGAAAAACGCAACAAAAACAGGAAATAGTACCAAAGAACAAGTTCACGATGAATGGCGAGGATGTCGGACGAATTTGGTGATCCGAAAAGCTGGTCTTTGAGGTTTCGCGCAAAACGAACCAAGGTACACTTGTGAGTCATTGAAGAGGTTCTGGGAGAGCTATGGGTACCCGTTTTCTCGAGTTTTTGACCGATTCATCCAAAGAAACCCTCACAGGAATTCGGAGCTCATGTGAACAGTGTTCTTTCGCCGGTCGGAACTTCGCAAGTACAAGCCCCCCCTTTTGAAAGGGAGAAGGTCTCTTATCGTGCGTTTCTTTACATGAGGGACAAGAATCTGACCTGCACCTCCTCGTGGTGTCCCTCGGAAACGTGCTCAACGCGCGGCCGACGCAGGCAGTCTTTGATATTGTTTCCCGAATTGGTTGGTCAACAATGACCGTGTGTTTGGTTGATTGGAAAAGCTCTTCTTGCGGAAACCGTCAAAGCATGCGGATTTGCGAGTCATTGAAGAGGTTTTGGGAGAGCTATGGGTACCCGTTTTCTTCCGTTTTTGACCGATTCATCCAAAGAAGCCCTCACAGGAATTCGAAGCTCAGACAAACGTCATTCTTTGAAGGGTCGGAACTTCGGGGAACAAGCCCCCCCGAATTCGACATCAGGAGAAGGTCGCGTGTTGCCGTTTTTGACGTTCCTCGAACAAGATGGCCCTTAAAGTCCAGGAAGTGAAGAAGACTGGCCTCCGGAGGCCCAGGGGTTATCAATGAGTGGTTCTGCGGGTCTCGTGTGGAAACAATCTGGGTATGCGGATTTGCGAGTCATTGAAGAAGTTGTGAGAAAGCTATGGGTACCCGTTTTCTTCCATTTTAGACCGATGCATCCAAAGAAGCCCTCACAGGAATTCTTAGCTCAGACAAACGTCATTCTTTTAAGGTCGGAACTTCGGGGAATTCGACATCAGGAGAAGGTCGCGGATTGCCGTTTTTGACGTTCCTTGAACAAGATGGCCCCTAAAGACCAGGAAGTGAAGAAGACTGGCCTCCGGAGGCCCAGGGGTTATTGATGAGTGGTTCTGCGGGTCTCGTGTGGAAACAATCAGCGTCATGCGGATTTTCTAGTCATTGAAGAGGTTGTGAGAGAGCTATGGGTACCCATTTTCTTCCATTTTTGACCGATTCATCCAAAGAAGCCCTCACAGGAATTCGAAGCTCAGACGAACGATGTTCTTTCGAGGGTCGGAACTTCGGGGAAGAAGCCCCTCCGAATTCAAGAACAGGAGAAAGTCGCGTATTGCCGTTTTTGGCGTTCCTTGAACAAGATGGCCCCTAAAGACCAGGAAGTGAAGAAGTGTAGACTGGCCTCCGGGGCCCAAGGGTTATCGATGAGTGGTTCTGCGGGTCTCGTGTGGAAACTATCTGGGTATGTGGAGTTGTGAGTCATTGAAGAGGTTATGAGAGAGCTATGGGTACCCGTTTTCTTCCATTTCGGACCGATGCATCCAAAGAAACCCCCACAGGAATTCGATGCTCATGCGAACAGTGTTATTTCGATGGTCAGAACTTCGGAAGTACAAGCCCCCCTTTTTGAAAGCGAGAAGGTCTCATATCTCGTGTTTCCTTACTACATGAGGGGACAAGAATCTGACCTGCACCTCCTCGTGGTGTCCCTCGGAAACCCGGAACATGCTCAACGCGCTGCCGATGCAGGCAGTCTTAGATGTTGTTTCCCCAATTGGTTGGTCAACAATGACCGTGTGTTTGGTTGATTGGAAAAGCTCGTCTTGCGGAAACCGTCAAAGGAATTGCGAGTCATTCAAGAGGTTCTGACAGTGCTATGGGTACTCATGTTCTTCAATTCTTGACCGCTAAGACGAACCATGTTCTTTCGAGGGTCGGAACTGCGGAGAACAAGTGCAGGAGACTGGCCTCGGGAAGCCCAGGTGATGTCAATGAGTGGTTTTGCGGGTCTAATCAAAGTATTTGAGTTTGCGGGTCATTGAAGAGGTTCTGAGAGAGCTGCGGGTACCCGTTTTTGTGTATTCATTACCGATTCATTCAAAGAAGCCCTCGCAGGAATCCGAAGCTCAGATGAACGACATTGAAATGAAAAGGCTCACCTCCCTGAAGTTGTGGCCTTCAAAGAAAGTCTCAGTAGTTAGTAGTGGAAGCTTCGACTTCACACGAGGGTTTCTTTCGAAGCATTGTTCTTCCAAGTTTGGAAGCCACACAAGGATACAGCAAGAAATGATAAACGGGTTTGCGGGTTTGCTGGGTTTGCACTTCTCTTTTGTCACCCCCCCCTCACCATGCAACCAGCAAAAACACAAACAGGCCTCAACAGAGAAAATAAAAAAAAAAAAAAAAAAACAAAGATGCGGGCCCCCTCGTGCATTTGATGGATTCTTAGTGCTTCGATGTGGGCCTTCTTGTCCAGGTTCGGCCTCTTGTGTGAAGAGGCCGACTCGAAACTTTGGAAGGATTCAGCACACACAACGCAAACAGGAACTAGAAGAAGAAAAGAAATTCACAAGATGGTTCGGGTCGGAGTTGTGCTTGAAAAATCTGGTGTTCGAGAGTTCGTGTGCAAGCAGTCAAGGTATGTGAAGTTCCGAGTTCTGTCAGAGCTATGGGTACATATTTTTGTTGATATTTTGACCGATGCATCCAACGAAACCGTCACAGGAATTCGAAGCTCCTACGAACGACGTTCTTTCAAGGGTCGCAACTTCGGGAGAACGTGCCCCCCCCATTTCGACATGCAACAGTTGCCTATCACGTTTTCGGTGTTCCTTCAGCAAAGTGCTCCTGAGAGGTCGTGAAGTCCAAGAAGCTGGCCATCAAAGGCCCCGGAATTCTCAATGGGTGGTCTTGGGGTTGGGGGACAAAATCTGACTTGCCACCTCCTCGCGGTGTCCCCTGGAAACGTGTTTTTCGAAACGCGGCCAAGGCAAGCAGTTCCTTTGCTGTGGGTGAAAGCCCCTAACTTCGTATCTGGCCTCCGAGCTGTGCACCTACTCTTCCCAGGCGTAAAAAAGGTCGGCAAGAAAGCAGCAGCAGCAGCAAGGCAGCAGCAGCAAGGCAGGCAGCAGTAGAAGCAAGGCAGCAGCAGCAAGGCAGCAGCAGCAAGGCAGCAGCAGCAAGGCAGCAACGGCAAGGCAGCAGCGGCAAGGCAGCAGCGGCAAGGCAGCAGCAGCAAGGCAAGACAGCAGCGGCAAGGCAGGAGCGGCAGCAGGACAGCAGCAGCAAGGCAGCAGCAGCAAGGCAGCAGCGGCAAGGCAGCAGCAGCAAGGCAGCCAGAGCAAGACAGCAGCGGTTAATCAGCAGGAGGAAGAGCACCAACAGAAGGCAGCAGACAGGATAGGAGCTTTGAATTCAAATAAACATAAACAGAAAATCAAAACACAGACGAAGTTTGTTTGAAGCGCTTAAGAAGGAAATCGGAGCTTGCAATGAAAGCAGTCTTTGCAAGCGAAGGTCCTTGACTGCAGTGTTTGGTTTTGCGAGAATTCCACAGCTTCGGAGAAAGGCAGCAGAGCAGCAGGAGCAAGAGTAGCAGCAAGAAGAGCAGCAAGAGGAGGAGCAAGGCAGCAGCAAGGCAGACAGCAACTTTCGTTTCAAAGAAACCTAAACAGGAAATTAAAACACAGACGAAGTTTGCGAATCGGGGCTTCGATGAAAAATGCAAGCCTTTCCATTTCGAAGGGGGAGGGTCGTTTACTGCAGCGTTTGGTTTTGAGAGAGTTTCACAGCTTCGATGAAAGGCAACAAGAGAAGCAGGAGCAAGAGCAGCACCAGCACCAAACACAGGAACAACAGGAGCAGCTAGATGAGCAGCAAAAACCCCATCGAAGTCAAGAGAAGGTTGCTTTAAGCCTTTTGCCCACACTTTTCTTCTTATTTTAAGGAAATGAATGCAAAGAAATGAAAAGATGTCCCAGTGCTGGCATGGCAGGCCCCTTTTGGCCCAAAGAACAGGTAGCCACCGTTGTCAGCACATGGGGTTTCCACTCATTCGCATTTTTTTTTGTAGCAGCAGAAACATCAGCAAGACTGAAGCACCAGCAGGGGGAGAAGGAGCAGAAGCAGCAGCAGCAGCAGCAGCAGAAGCAGCAGCAGCAGAAGTAGCAGCAGAAGCAGCACAGCATCAGCAGAACCAAACCAGGAACCCAAAACATTGGGAGGAAGGATGGGGGAGGGGAAAATGGCTATTGGTTGTCTCTTGTGTGCGTGCTTTGTCCTATCTTTGAAGGGTTGAAAGGAAGCTGCACTTTGCAACGCGGGAGTACCTGTCGAGCCAGTCAGCAAGATCAACCCGTGTCACTATGCCAGCATTTTGGATCAGATGCGAGCCCCTCCATAGGCTTTGTTGAGCGTCCTTGACGTTCATGCTTTGAGCAACTCCTGCAGGCAGTTCCTCGCAACTGGCCGAAAAAACTTTGTCTCACGACATTGTATGTGGCT